>JAEIFU010003390.1:0-29164 GCA_018904235.1 Lordiphosa stackelbergi | reverse complement strand
TTCACTTATTTGCTCATAACTTGAGAACCATTCATCCGATCTTTATCATTTCTTCGGCAAATTGATTCATATTGCTAATGACTAACTATCTCTAGAAGGTACAAATCATCTATCTACAAAACTGTGGGAGATATGACGTTTTTTCAAAATTGTGGGGGCGGGAGGGGGGCGTGGCCAAAATTTGAAAATAAACTTGATCTGCCTGCAAGTATAAGAAGCATTTGTCCCATACATGTCAAACCTCTATCTCTTACCATCTCTGAGATCTGTTTGTTCATACGGACGGACAGACGGACGGACAGACAGACGGACGGACAGACGGACATGGCTATATCGACTCGGCTGTTGATGCTGATCAAGAATATATATACTTTATAGGGTCGGAAATGATTCCTTCTCCCTGTTACATACTTTTGCACAAACTTAATATACTCTATGTACCCTTGGGAGGTACAGAGTATAAAAAACGCGCTCAACAAAATTTTGAAACATACGCGATATGTAAGTTACTCACGACCATGACCAATAGGGAGTTCAATGAAGCATTTCAGTAGGGTTGTCGAAATATCGATTTTGAATACATTCTTCATATTCTTAAGAATATTTATTTTTTCCAGAAAAAAAAGTTTTCTTCCCCCTCTGTACTGCAAACCTCCTAAAAAACCCTCCTAAAAATCGGAAGAGGTTCACTCCGGGGTTCGAACCCGCGAAACATTTTGGGTTCGGGTTCACGGAGCGGGTTCAGAAGGTCGGTGAACCAAGGTTCAGGTTCGAACCGGGGTTCAGGAATAATTTTGTTTTATCGCTAGTTCGGACAACATTAAATTGGAAATTACTTAAAAATTTTAAGGGCGCGCGCACACATGTGACTGAATGATGAACTGACGGCAGAACTTAAGGCTGATCTTGACATATTACACCGCTCCGATCATGCTAGCTATCTTTTAAAATCTTTAAAAATCAGTTGTAAGCACAATGATAGTTTTTCCAAAGCTTTAATACATTCGAATTTTGAAGCAATCTTTAAATACCCAGAAAAGAATCAATGAAGTCGTTTACCGATTTGATATTTGTCACTTTTTCATTATTTTCTTGCTACTTAGAAAGATTCAATTTCATCAGAAGATGAATATGGTGCAGAATCATTCATGCTTTTATTTATTAGTTCCTTTTGAACAACAACACGTTTATAAGCTTGAATCCCAAGATTCAGTTGTAGAAATTGGGATTGAATTTACAATGAGAGAACGTTTTTCTAAGCACTATCTAAATATGTACGAATATTTAAGCTTACAAAAACCTGTATGAGTTCATTTACGTGAATTGGAAATTTATAGATTCTAGAACAAATTTAGTAGAAACATATTTTTGAACCGAACCCTTTTCGACTTTTTTTTACTCCGGTTCGGGTTCAGGTTCGGCTAGAAAAATTTATTCTGCTCCGGTTCAGGTTCGGTTCGGGCTTCCCAAAAATGACGGAGACTCCGACTCCGGAGCGGTTCAACTCCGAACCGGTTTTCAGCCCTGGTTTAAACTAAATAGTTAACGTGGCCTAGCCACAGATGACGGCAACTGAGTTTAATGACAAGTTGGTTTTGGTTGATACTGCAGCCCAAAATTTAATAGACTATTTTTGAAACACAAATTTTAAAATTAAAACAAATAAAATAGGTATATAATTAATTTGAAACACTACCAAAACAAGTTTTTGTTATCCAAATCTCCTAACAAAACATGCGAGATTTAAAACCAACCGAAAGAAATTTCTGTTATACCAAGACATATTTCCGTTGGACCAAATTTCCGTGATAACTCTGAAAAAACCGATCTCGATTTTTACATAACAGGTTTATTCGCTGCAGCACACAAACAAGCGATGCTGTGATTAGAGCAAAAACGCAGACGCATTCATATGAGTTAATCGACTTTCGAACAAATCAAAAGAACTTTTTCTCTGCTCTCATGACCAAACGAAAGGCAGAGCCAGTAAAGAGTTCCAATATTCATAGTGTTTTGCAGATTGTGTCAAAAGATTGAGGTTGGGCGATTGTTGTGACTTTTTATACTTAGTACTTAATAGCAAGAAATGCAAATGGTTTGAAATTTGAAACTGGTTCAATACAGTGAATTGAATCAATCGATTCCGTTTCGGTCCCAGCTTGATATATTTTCAGACCTGGTCCAGTTTTTGAGAAATAGAAATAGATTCGAAAAGATTTAAGCGTTATACATTTGGTTCAAATTTTTAAGGACATTAGTTCGGTTGACGAATACAATAAGGTTCGTTCTTCAAGTCTTTATTTGTAGACCAGTGGTGTCCCAAATACCAAAGGCCTATCCCATAAGATAGGAGTAGTAGCCGCACCGTAGAAAATAAATCTTGTTCTCTTACGATGCGCGTGTTCGGTCTTTTGTTCTCTCACGAGCCATTTGTTCGTTTGGTTGTTGCTCATTCTGTAAGGTCAAACACAAGGTCAGACGTTGTTTTGTGTTTCGCTGCTATCGCACACAAGCGCCAAGCTTGATTGTGTGAGTTTGGACACCACGGTTCTAGACGAATTCGGAATTGGCTGAAGAGTATGTCGACCTAAAAGGATGGCCTAAAAATCATACCAAAACGATACAAAAATCAAAACATTTCTGCTATGAGAAATTCACACCTACAGTTGGAATTTAGTACTTGGCCCAAGAATTGTCCCACTCTCCCCACTATTGACACCGCTTGTCCTAAATGTGTTTGCCTACTGACAATGCAATTGTCTTTCATCTCTATAAACTTTCCCCCAAAAAAAAAACCTTTTAAAGCCACACAAAATTAGCACTTGAAGAAGTGAGAGAATTAGCAAGTTTATCTCCAACATTTCTTTAACTTTGCCAGTAAATAATTCGCCATAAAGCTCCAACTAAAAATGTGTAAAAAGCCCTTTTCATTATTCGCAGCACGCTTACGCCATGAGTCCTGAAACTGGTTATCTCTGGGACCTCCTCCTTGGCCGCCCTCATATTTATTATAATTTAAGTCAAGCCATAAAGAACTGAGCTCTTTTGTTATATGTATGTAGTTAATGATTTCAGCTTGGCCAGGTTTTCATTTGCAGTCACATAAATTACGCATACGCCGCATTGACCTGCCTCTCACTCTTCGCTTATTCTTCAGGCAATTCATCATTTTTCATGGCGTTGACACTTTCACTTGTTTCAGACAACAATAAACTGGACCAGCTAAAAAAAAACAAAAAAAATGGAAGACAAATCGACAAGTCCATTTTTTACGTACACGCCCCTTTCTCTCCCTTTCTCCTCTGCCCTCTCAAATTTATTAGTTTCAATATAATTTGACAACATGAAAATTTGTTTATAAGATTGTTCAGCTACATAGTTTGCATCATTTATCAACTTGTGAACTTTTGGCTTTGTTTTAAATTTCACTCTTAACTTGAATTTATGTTTATTACACGGCAACCTTGGGCAGAAACGAACATAAATTGCGCTGTCATTACACAGAAAAATCAAGTGTTTTTCTTCATAATTATTATTGTTATTCGTACCATAACTTTCCGTATGATTGTGGTTCAGTTCGGTTCATTTTGGTTCAGTGAAAATCGCTTTCATCTTCATCATCATCAGCAGCAGCAACAGCAGCAACGGCAGCTGCCAAAAGGCAACAGAAAAGTGAAGTGTTGTCTTTTTTGAACATTTTTCTTTCTCCACCCATTCGTTGGTCGTTTTAATGCGTTCACTTTTATTGTTGCCGACAATAACATTTTTTTCTTTCTGTACTGTTGCTTTTATGTTGATGTCTTCATTGGAGAGGGGGCACTTGTTTTTATAAACTTAATTAGCATCTGGCTACACTTTCAATGTCAATGGCAAGTGCAGGTAACAATTATAATGATTAATCTCAATTGTCATCTCATTTTTCACAAATCCACACAACAAATGAGATAATTTCCTTTACCAAATTTATTTAATGGCTTAATAAAAGTTGGCTGAGAAAACCTGGCATGGGGTTTTTTTTTGGGGAGTTGAGTTGAAAGATAATTAAAATTTAAAGGGCAATTTCCTTTCCTTTGCTCTGTAAGTCGGGGTCACCATTTTTAGTGGAATTTTAAAGTCTTGCTCGTAATTTGTTGAAACCAATTTTAAAGTTAAACATTTTTTAGGAAATTAACTCAATCGACATGACATAAATAAATCTTTTCACATGAAAAACCAATCGATTAAAGCTTTTCTCATCTAAAACCAAATCAACGCAACGTATCAAACATAAAAACATGTTCCAGCTATCCATCAAGCAATAAATTTGGTTGTATATTTCTACATTTTCCTATCATATACATGCCATCAAAGTTTGTGCAAAATTTACAACACAACATGGTCCAACAATTTTCAAACAATTTTGTACAACTCTTATGCAATTCACACCATTTAAAGTCAAAATAAAATGGTAAACAAAACCATGAAAAATTAAATGTAATCAATATGTGGACCCACAGCGGGGTCAAAATAAAATGTTTCAGCTTGCAAATAACCAAATGTTGGACCAACTTTTTCATCAAAATGAATTATTGTTATTGTAATGCTGGAAGTTGTGCCAAAAAAAAAAAAAAAAACTTAAATAAATATACAAGAAAGCCAGGCATTTTGGCCTTATCTTGATGCCATTTTCTTCAGGAGCCCAAAGGCCGAGCCCCCATGAAATGTGGCCAGACCCACAGCCCTGAGAGCAAAATGACAGCCTTGAACTGCACAGTTTGACAGCTGAGCAACAAATAAGCACTCACACGTATACGCACACATGCAGCTGGAATATATATTTTAACAACAATTTGTTTTGTTTTCTAAACAATTTTTGTGGATACTCTTTGAGAGTAAAAGTAATATGAAATTATGATGAACTCAAAATTTAATTTTTATGAATTTCAAAAGTATGAAAAAGAGAAATGAACTGTAGAAATTTTATATATTTTATTTTGAATGTATAAAAATTGACAACAAATCAAATTTTTGTTTTACAAGTTACCACATCTGTTTGTGGCAGTTCCATTTGACTTGTTCCATAGTCAATTCTATCAAGTGTAACTGCATCTGACAGGTGTTCACACATGTATGGAAGCAACTGCCACTTTAGAGTTTGCCAGCCTGCCTGTATGTGTGTGTGCACTCTTTTTTTTACACATATTTAGCCTTTTAAGTTTTGAAACATTTTGTGAAAATTGAAAGTTTATTTTTAGTAATTATTATTAGTAAGCTTGTGGAATAACTTGCGCTTGTTCACAACTGTAAGAACTTAAGCATTTTAAGCCACAAAGAGCTGTTTGCCTATATAGTACTTTTTCAAGAACCTCCCGATAATTACTGAATATTGAACCGTGTGGTTTTAGAAACAATACTGTAAAGGATACCGGTTCTTTTTGAAGGACTAAGTTATTGTCCACAGATAAGAGCAAATGATTAGATTATTACAAATTCTCCCTAAGCCTATGCCTGAGTTTTGTCTCAGACTGCTTTTGAGGCCGACTGTGAAGAAATTCAGCACCCATATACCAGGCTTCTTAAGCTATGCCGTTCTGTAGGTCAGACTCTCTTGTGGTAATATAAATGCACTCAAGCCAAAAGAGTGGAAGTAAGCTCATTTATGATCTTTGGACTGTTAAAATTATCTTTGGATCTTTGGACTGTTCAAATTATCTTATTTCTAATATCTGATTATCACCATTTTGCAAACAGATTGAGCAAAGAAAACCAACTCGTATAATATTTCAGTTAATTCTTCCATCGTATCTGATATCTGGTGTACCAGTGCTTCTTCTTGCTGTACATGATAGAGCTGGAGAAACATTGATGGTAACATCGATGCATTGATGTTTTTATCTAAGTTGCAGACATCGATGTTTTTCCAATTCTACATGAAGCCATGGCTACTCTATTCATAAATGACCAATTTTCAGTTCTGTCAAAATGCCATATGCAACTATCCAAAATAATGTAATTGTACCAAACTCTATTGTGTATGAAGCTGACATACAATCAAAAACGTGTGCGATTTTTTAAAACACAAATTTTCCATGATTTGAGCATACACAATCCCTTTTCCAAATGTAAGCGAACTGTGAGTATTTAAATTAAATAGTGTGACCAATGAAAAACTAAAACAGTTCAAACTACAAAACAATACAATTTGTGTGGCATTATTCGAAAAGTCGTTACTCTGTGGAATAGTTTATAAAGCGAATTTTATTTCTGTCTGACCATTTATCCACAATTTTACTCCAAACTCTAACAACCAAAAGAAATGTTAGAAATTTTACATTTTTAATTCCCACTTTTCGAATTTCTGGAGAAAATAAGCCACTTCATTAAAATTTCAAATGCAAATGCAGTGAAACACAACAAAAAAAAATGGCTAGTGGAGTTAAGTCTGTCCAAGCTATCTGAACCCACTAAATGAAGTGGCTGAAAAATATTTATATATTCCGGCAATTTCCAACTTCTAGCTTTTTAAAAGACTAAAGAAGAAGGACATTCAAGTAAACGATCTGTAGTGGCAGCTCGGACGCTGGTGCCAAAGATATTTGGAGCGTTTAACGTTCTATTATAAAAAGTTCAATAGTTTTAAAATAGACTTAAAAAGAAATATTTAACCTAGAGCCACAGAAGAAACATTGGTTTCATAATTTATCGAAATTATGTATCTGCCATGTTCCGATTTTCACTAAAGTAAATTCAAATCTTTTACAAATTCACTTCTTTATTCAACAATCAAAGAAATCAGTATCAAACATGCAGTTTCTATTGTATTTACTCCTTACACGACGGATTCAAGTTATAACTTTTTAATCTGATTAACCAAATCAATTTTATGCAACAGCACAAAGTGAAAACCGGAACAGGCCTGTATATCTTATACATTTTTTGTTTTATTTTAAATTTTATCTCAATAAAGAAAGTGGTTTAGGAAGGTACATCAAACTCTAAAAATTTGAAATAAACATCGCTGTTTCTCCAGCACAATTGAACAATTTTAAGGAATTTTATCAATGTTATCTGTTATTTGATTGTCAGCAACCGCAGCACCCAACTGGCAGGTAGTTTATATTTCTGAATAATTCAATTGAGGTGAATTCTTTCTTAAGCTATTCACTTTCCCATTACCTGCAGAGACTTCGTCTTTCTTTAATTTGGCCGAGGACTTAACCTTAGTAGATAGTTTCATTCTGTCTTTTTCAAAAAGAAACTCCATTATGTTTGAAAAAGTAAAATAAAAATTGTTTATTTTTATTATATACAGTTTGTAGGGACTTTTATCCAACTTGGGGTCTTGGGTCCATCGAACCGGACCATGGATTGAAACTTCTAAATTTACCGGAGCTGAACGTCGAAAAATTCTAAGTCTTTTAATATTTTTTTAAGTTTTTTTATCAGGACTGTTTCCGTTTTTAATCAAATCATGCGTAATCCGAATTGTTGGGTCTTTCAGCTTAGAAAACCCGTATGTGCTTTTAGCTTTAAACCCCCAATCAATCCTCTTGATGGCAAAACGTTTCTTCCGACGTTCGAAAGAAACTTATTCCGATCAATCGACTTTAGAAACGAGAAAAAGGTCTGAACATTTTAGCGGAGAAAAAACATCATTGTTTTGTAGTGGATCGGTTGGTGCATTATCAACTGATCTTCAGTTTTGTAAATCAAATCCAAACTCAGTATTTTACGACGAAACAAAGCAAAAGTAAAGTTGAAACATGGCAATACAAACTTATCATATCTATGAGTATCTAGTGGAAGGACCGGGGACTTTTGGAAGGGGTATGGTTGTTGGCATTATTCGGCTATAGTCAATAGATGTTGAATATAAATTAAAACAGGTAAGCTTAAATTCATAGAAAATAGAGGCAATAATGTTTCAAAGAATTCAGATTTTATGAACCAAAGTTCGAATCAAAACCTTAGGTTCGATAAGTTGAGGAACAAGGTCTCCAACCGAATTTTATACTTCAAATTGGCTCGACCGTTCGGACCGAACCTTCTTCATATTTTTAGAGGTTTGCGGTCTTGGAAAATAACAAAGTTGTTAATGTGAAACAAAATTGTGGATAATAAAAAGTTATTTTAAATAGAATTTTTTAATTTCAATAAATTGTGGAGGTTGATTTTGTTTTAAAATTTTTCAGAGTTTTTGGTACATAACTTTTAAAAGTCGAAAGACTAATAAAGTGGTAAATTTTAGTAGGCAAAAGACTATCAAATATTACACAAGGCAACAAAATTGCACTTTTTCCAGTATATTGAAGGGTTGGTGGTGCTGAACAAAAATCTGTTTTCAAAAATGGTCCATTAGGTCGAGAATATTAGTAATTTGAGCTTTAGGTTGCAAAAAATGCCTTGTTTGACACTTTTTATACGCTATTTGTACGCACTGAGAAAAAAAGGATAGTTTTGATGATCCTTAGGATATTTTCGGTATCCATTTGGACTGGATAGTTAAGTATCCTTTTTTGGGATCCATTGGATATTTTCGAAATCGATTTATTTTCGCTTAAAAAGGATATATCAGAAATAAAATATTACATTGATCTTTATTCTTCATCCAAAGGAGCTGAAAAATGTGAAAAGGATATTTAAAAAAATGGATCTTAATGTGGATATTCGAATATCCATTCTACGGGGATCTTTTTTTTCTCTGTGCGCTATATACGGTAATATGCAATAATTGAACATTTTCATTGAAATTCTATACAAATTACTAGCCAGTTGTACCGTTTTTACAAGCATAGCTTTGGGCAGCAGACAATTTTGCTATTTTTTTTATATGTGTTCAAAATGGTATATCTCTGTTAAAAATAATCTTACAATTCCTTGGGATTATTCATTTTAAAGTTAAGAAATAGTCATTTACAATAATATAAAAAGTTTAAGCAAAAGTAAAGTTATCCAACAAAACGCGTCTTAAAAAGTCAAAATATTTATTTTTTGCAATTTAAGTATAAAATTACTTCAAATTTCGAAGCACAGGAAAATCATCTAGAGTCACTACCAAGTCTTCAGGATACTTTACCTTGTTGCCGAGTGTAACTCTTTACGTTTTTTCAAAATTTTTCATATTTTTGTAAACTTGGAAAAATCCAAAAATAGCCATATTTTCCATTTGCAAATCAAAAACTTTGTGTCTTTACAAGGCCTGTCCACGGGATAGGAACTGAAAATGCTGCCGGCGTCGGCGCGTATGCATGTTTACTTCGTGGCACACATCGCAAAGCTGATAGTGTGTGTTTGGGCACCACTGCTTTAGAACATAATCAATATTTTGCCGTTGGTTTTTCTGTAACGGTTTTCAATGGATCTTCCATGTCGCCACAGGACCTACAAATGTAAACAAATCGCCCATCACACATCAATCCAAATATCTCTTAAACCAGAAGTGCTGGGGTACAACGGGCAATTGGTTTGAATTCAGCGTCCAAAAATACATACATATGAAAAGTTTTTTATCTTCGCTGGTGAAAAAATTTGGCTTTTATTTGTAAACCTCAAACTTCAAAACAAAAACCTGTGTTATTTGCCCAGCAATTCTGCAGGTACTTAGAGCGGGCAGCTCTAAGCAGTTGAGTTGAGCTTATAGCAGCTATTATAATAATACGTCGGTGTCACCAACTGTTGCATGTCAAACAACTACTTACATTTACTTTATATTGTTCTTAATATTATCTTGCGACATAATACTTACCTTAAGTTTAAAGAGTATCCAACAAACATGTAACTTTAAAACGTTCACATTTATTCCTGTTCTTAAACAGTTTTATTTGTAGATTACGTAGTTGCCTTTGCCTTGCAATCTCTCCTCCAACCAAATTAACATTAAATCTTTATTTATTTTTATATTTAACAACAACACAGAGCAACAAAAAAAAATGGCAGTTTGTTATTGTGACTTGGGGCTCACAGACATTTGCATAAACCGCAAAATCTGCTTGTTTGTATTAGCATTTCGTTTTCGGGGGTGTCCAGCCGTTGCCAATAAATTCTTTGCCCGTTGGTCGTTGTGAATAAACTTGTATTTTTTTTTTAAAGCAAGCCACACGAAAAGATATATGTATGTGGTAATATTGAAGTCTTTTGTTGTGATGTATCCGAAATGTACATACATATATTTATCTTTATTAGGCAGTCATTCAAGCGTAGCTCAAAAGCTAAAACAAAAGTTTTGCCAGCATGCAAAATTGTTGATACCCAAAGGGAGAAAGAGCCACGCCCAGGATGGCTATATGCAGACACAAACACACACACACACACAAGCAACTTAATAAGTTATCAATCAAATTTCGTCAATCGCTTTGCCACATCAGGTTTCTGGGGTCAAAGCAATCAATTTGCGTGATAAAGTCAAACACGCTGGACAGACTTTTTAGGATGGGAATCCTTATATCCAATTCATGTTCTTTTTGCTTTTGGCATTGTTTGCTTGACAGTTGTAAAGTGATTTGCTACGTGAATTGATGCTATTTAGGGGATGGAGTTGAACACAAATTGGAATATTTGATTTGTATGCATTAAGGAATTCTAATGCCAAAGCAGGGGACAAACTACATACTTGAATAAATTAGGAACGAGGTTAATAGTAGGTATGTATGACAATGTGACTAAAAACTTATGATACTTATAAGCGAGGTTTTTTATTTACACGGTCGTTAAGGCCAGTACATTAGGCGAAAGTCACTGATGATTTGGTAGAGGTACCAATGAAACAGCTGTATGATTACCTAGCCTCCTTTGTGTTGTGTTGTGTTCCTGCTTTTTGAAGTTATGTGCAAACATAACGAGACCTAGAGCCAGCGTACGATTGATGGTTTGATTATCATAAAGGTCGTTAAAGCACACACATGGGTTTACTATTTACACACGGTTTTCTATTTACATTGTCCTTACTACTATCTACTGCGTTATATCTTCAGTCTCGTCATCCTTCATTATAGCTACAATGTGACCATCTTTTGATGTATTTACATTTTGTCAGTCATTTCCAAAAAATTTCAAAGTCTACACACTAGAGATTTCCGGTCTGTTGCAGTACCGTTTAGGTCAGTCATAAAAATAAGCCCAAGTTTAGATATGCCGCAATAATTTCCATAAACAAAACCAGTTTTAAAACAAACAAACCAATTTTGTTTAAGCCTTAAAAATATGACATTTGAGAACTTTATCAATTTTATTTCCTATCAAAAATTCCAATTTTTTGTCTCGTTATTGATGCTCAGTTCCGTCCACCATACTACAAAAAAAAAACAAGTTTCATGCTTAATTATGCATAGTAATAAAACAACAACAACAACAACTATGGTACATAAAAAACTTTGTTCAAACAAGAAGAAAAAAAAATCACATAAAAACATATTACAAATTGTATTTCTTTCACAATCAATAATAACAGATTGCCATGTTTACCCGCATCTAAATAACATTTCGCATTTGATTTCCTGTTTATTAGACACAAATTGCACATAAAAGTTTTTCTTCACCCAAAAACTTTTTCTAATGCGAAGAGTTGACTAAGTCTTAAAAATGCTAATGAAGCGTCAAATCGAAAGAAAAAAATTTAATTATGCCACAAAAGAGATTAAACAAATGGCCAAGAAAATAAAATTGAAAGTATTACTGATGATGATGATGATGATGAGACGCTGACTGGTCAGCGATGACGAATCAAATTGATGTGGGCAACTCTTCGCGGAAGTGCCACAGCTTTAAATTCTTCAACGCGCTTTGTCAAGGTCAGAACAACCAATCAATAAAATAACAAATTGGGTTGTCTCTTTTTATATATATATATTTTTGGAATATCTTTCAACTTTCGAGTGTGCAACTTGAGCGCCTCTTGTGTCTGCCTCAAGTGGCATTTTGATCAAGTTGCGCAATGGCGACGATGTTGGGTCAAGTGTGACCCGCCGCCAAGTGAGATGTAAACAAATGCGCATGCATTGGTGCTTATGATAGTTAGATTGATGTGCCAGTTGGGGCCCTGGTCGTCCTTAAGGTCCCCAAGCAAATAAAGTTAAGTGCATTGGCTCGTGAATCAAAAGTGTTTGTTAAATGTAAAATATTTGTATATTGGCATTTTTATTGTTTGGAGTTTGGGCACAAAAACAAAAAAGTGAAACATTCTTTTGGCTTTGAGTTAGGGTTGAATTTGGTTACTTTATTTAAATTGTGTATTGATGTGGGTAACGTGAATAATAAAGTGCCAATTTATGAGCATCATAAAATGTTTCAAGCACTTGGACTGTAATATTAATTCTATTAAAGAATTCTATAAAAAAAATAGAAAAAGGAGCACGATTTTAAGCAGTGAGGCAGCATATATTTTGGACATGTGTGAGAAATCGGTAAGAAGGGACGATCAACAATTTGATACGTTTGCTGCTGAGCCCTGGACAAGAACAGAAAAGTTGCTGTTTACTCTCCTTCTCATCTCAAAACTAATGTTCTATCTTCGTAAAAGGAGAAGCGCCCTAGATTTTTTGATATTCAGATCAGACACAGACCTAACATGCTCTCCTAAAAACACAGCCACAAATTCGCCCTAAAATTTAGAAATTCTTCTATAAATTCCATCCTCTTCTTCTTCTTCAAGCTTTTGTATGCACAGTAGATAGTGACTCACACACTTGCTGCCTAATGTTTTCAATACTAAGTGAAGCTGAATTGTACTGTTTTTGACAATATTTTTTGAAAAGTTTTCTTATCTTTTGTGTAGGCCGATTTTTGATGTGAAACATCTTTCATTTCGGTTCGGAAGATTTTAGTACGAGTAAAATTTGATTTCAGCGTCACGTGACGCTGACGTCATGCATATTTTGCCTTGTTGTTTTAGCGGATTGTCCCAGGGGGAGATGAGGGAAACTTGGGGGAAAGTGAAGGTGACTTGACATTGTGTTGACAGTGTCTAAACAGTAGCGAAACAGTGACTAAACAGTGACTTGACAGTGACTAAACAGTGACTTGACAGTGACTAAACAGTGCCTTGACAGTGACTTAATAGTGACTTGACAGTGTCTTGACAGTGACTAAACAGTAACTAACGAATTTATTAAAGTGTTTAGTGATCAGTGACTAAAAGTGATTCAGTGACTATAGTGTCTACAGTGACTAAACAGTAACTAAACAATGACTAAACAGTGACTTGACAGTGACTATAAATTGATTTAAGAGTGACTTGACAGTGACTAAACAGTAGCTAAACAATGACTAAACAGTGACTTGACAGTGACTAAACAGTAACTAAACAGTGACTACGCAGTGACCAAGCTGTGATTAAGCAGTGTCTTGACAGTGACTAATTAGTGACTTGACAGTGACTAAACCGTGACTTTAAGCTCAAGGCCATAGTTTCTATAGCTACTATGACTAAACAGTGACTAAACAGTGACTTGACAGTATCTTAACAATCCTTAAACAGCCCTTAAATTGAATATCTGTTTCACATTAAAGCCTCCAGAGTGTTAACGACACTCACACCTTTTTTTTTCAGAAAAATACTTCACTTTGTATGTCATTTTCAGGGCTGCAAACTTGTTTCTACATATTTTATATCTGTAAAGAGAATCAAAGCACCCCAAAAACATCATAGTCAATACAGTACGGAATTTCATTAGAAAAGTCTTGGAAGTAAGCGATCTGGTATTTCATTAAAACAACAAAAAAACGAATAACTAAAATTCTAAAATCCAATAACTTTCCCTCACATACAAAATATATGGTCTATTGAAGAACAGTAAGCCCCAGAATAGTGCACCAAAGGAAAAAACGACGAAATCTAAATTAAAAACTAGACTATCAGTACATAAGTCTGTTATAAAACGACGAGACGAGACACCAATCCAAAAAAACAGCACTTGCGGCCCACTATGCTAACCGTTCAACAAATGGTTCACTTTAGAAATGTTGTACATAATTACCACGCCCACTGACATAAGACTGAATTATAAAACGGACACAGAAAATTGTGCTCACATATAGAGACACCTACTTGACCATAGTAATAAGAAAATAGACTCAGTTTCAAACTCCGCAGCTGACTAATTGGACGCTGTTGCTCTCTGTATGTAAACATTTTATAAAGTTTTTGATTTGTATCAAGTAAAAAAATTTTGTGTTTTCTTGTGTTATTGTTTTCATACCCCCCCCCCCCCCCCTTTCGCAAAATTTTACAATTTGGTCGTTCAATCGCAATAGTAGGTGCTCCGAAATTCGCTAATCGCAAAATTGGGCGGCGTGGGAGCCCGAGAAAAAAAAAAAAAAAAAAAAATGGGGTAAAAAAAAAGACCGGCCTTCCTATAAACTATTTTTTTAATATTCTGTGACTATTTTAGATTGTTCGGTTAATAGCCTTCTTCTACAATTTTAAACCCTTGTCTTAAACAATTTATTTCCTAACCCTCCCAAAATTGCAACAAACAGCAAAATACCTTTCTGACAAAAACAAATTCCGATTTGGCTGGGGCGATAACCGATAAATTTGTCGATACTGCTGCTTCTCTCACGTGAAGTGTTGCAGAACAAAATGGAAATGAAATAGAATTGATATCAAAAAGTTGCGAATTTGGGAGCACTTAAAATTGAATTCGTACGAATTTGTTAAAATCGCAAATCGCTAAAGTAAGTGAAAGTCGGAGCACTGCTGTATGTCTTAATTAAAAATAAAGCCCACAACAATTTCTTAAATGTAAACAGAATCTTAAGCCGAACCAAGGGTGTAAAAATAATTCATCCTAAGCCAGTGCCGAAGCAAATATTTTGGACGGTTCTAGGAAAATTATACACTAAAAAAACGGAACTACTGAGCTTTTTTTTAGTTATCTGGTAGATCTGGTACATCAATAGAATCAAATAAAGCCGTCTTATTTATATTTTTAGATAGAGGCATAGAATAAGTTTTAAAATCCCATAATAGCCTATGTTGAAGATCCCCGATTTTAAAGAAAATCGTTCGCTGACTTTACATTTTCTTCTATAATTTTTAAATGTTGGTTGTCAAAATTCTAGAACCAGTCCGATTTCATTAAAGAGGGCTTAGTTTTGGAATATTTACTAGGGTTGTCGAAAATATTATCGATATATCGAAATATCGATATTTTTGCCCAAAAAGAAGAATATCATTATCGAATATTTTTCGGAGGCGATAAATCGGATATCGAATATTTTTTGGCGATATTTTTCGGGGATATTTTTGTTTTAGCCTTCAGTCAGATTGTTGCGAATAACTGTTTCTTGCTCTGGTCATGTAAGGCACAATGTTTAAAAGTTATTTTATTAACTGTAAACTGTGCAAATAGTTGTAAGGACTATGACAACTCTACAAACAAAGGCACACTTAATCGCAAAGCATGGAGATGCTTGGCTGAAATGCAGCTCATTTTTAAAAACAGTAAAGAATAATATGATTGCAGCATGACGACTATCGTCGAACAGTGGCAGTCGCCTATAGTCATGCTGCACACATATTGTTCTCCCTTTAAACACAAGTGTGCGATATCTGAAGACGTACATTTTGAAGTATCGCTCTTCGCTGATCACAATACTGCCATGATATCTCAACAACCACCAGGACAGAAGAAAAAATTATTGGAGTACAATTGGAATTTACCGTTGTTTGCCCTGGAACGGGACCCTTTTAAGTTCTGGATTGCAGAGAAAGACGCTTTGCCAGTGCTTTCTGACGTGGCATTGTCATATCTTATTACACCGGGAAGCTCCGTGCCATCGGAACGATTGGCATCGGCTATAAAAAGTGTGGTTTTCTTCCTAAAATCTTTGTCTAACGATTATTGGTAAAATCAGAAGTTTTTAAGTTTCGAAAATTTAACTGAATAAGTTTTTTATATGCTTTGTAGTTCGAATGCTCTATTTTGAAAGATGATGAATTAAAAAAAGTAAACACTGCTTTCGTTTTATAAATTTGAATTCATGAATAAGTTTTCAGAACTTCTTATGTTACATATGAAATAAAAAATAAATATTTTTATTTAAAAAATCTTAAACTATATTTTTCGCGCAGTCATTCTTTTATACCGTCAAATGACGCCCAATTACCAATAGCCGTTCATTGCTAAGATGCTTTTATTGAAAAATATCGAAAATATCATAATACGATGTTTTTGACCCCAAAATATTTATACGAAATGATACTTTTCAATATCGCCAAAAATATCGATATAGAAACGATATCAGAGGAAGTTTTGGTCAAAATCGGATGACTATATCTTATAGCTTCCACAGGAAATATCGGTCGGAAAATGGGTTTTATTTAGACAAATTGTTTGTTTTAATGCTAGCGTTCTTAAACTCTAATATATAAAAACATTTGCAAGGGTATAAAAACTTCGGGGAAGTAGTGTGGCCTTCTCGTTTTATTTAAATTTTTGTTATGCCATATTTTTCAATTCAGGAAAACTTTTCTGCTGAATGTGACTGTTTTAGTGACTTCTTTGAATATCAATCATAGAACTTTTAGCAGGCTCCAGGTCATTCAGCCATGTTCTCAATTCCACTTCCACAAAAGTTTTGTGATTTAGAGTTAAAGTCTAGTACAAAAACCGGTTTTAAATCACAAAATTTTTGTGAAAGTGGAATTGAGAACATGGGTGTTTTTGTTCATAACTTTTCTAAAACAGTGGTGCTCAAACACACACTATCAAGCTTTGCGATGGTGTGTGTTGCAGCGAAGCACGAAGTAAACGTCATTATGTCAAACATGGGCTACGCCGGCAGCATTTTGACTTCCTAACACACGTGAAAGGCAAGTGACGTTTTGGACACCACTGTTCTAAAACAAGACACACACACACACCAGAAAGAAGGATGGTTATCTATATAGCTATTTTATGAATCAACACTATTCAATCTTCAGCTGTCTTTGCCTGTTTTTGCGAGTTAGCAGAAGCTACCTCATTCTAGCATTGCCTTTACCGCTGGGAAATCCTAAAGCAGGTTTATGGCAAAATCCGACATCAGCAAACAACGCCAAGTCGCAGAAGCTTTGTGTTGTGCCTTTCTGTTCTTAATGGGAGAAATTCTCTGCTTATTGCAAATTTGTTTTATAACCAGTTGAAATTTGAAAATATGCCTTTATAAAATTTGAGGAAATTTTTTTTTCTGAGTGTATGAAACTTACCAATGTTACGCCTGTCTCTGATATAAATACACAAATATTGGCAAAGAACATTAAAGATTGTCATTAGATTTTAAAGATCGAATTTGCACCTCATTTTATGTGATCATATGAAAAACTTCAATTACTAATTTCACTTTTTCAAAAAATCTCTAAATTGCCAAAGCTCTAAACTGAAAATGCAACTCACACAGCAACCCACAAAACATTTACTTTAGCCAAAATATATAAAAATTAAATGACCACATTTGTATGTCTTTCTCTATTGTTTGTTTTTAAAGCAATATTCCTATTACTCTGTAACTTGGCTCCTGCTTGACCAATTTTATTTAAAATTTAAATTTTTTATCTTATTTTTCTTGCTCTCTCATTGGTTAGTGTGGTTTGAACTATTTAGCCACAACAAAAAAAAAATGCACAAAAAGTTACACAAAAGTTATATGTGTGTATCCTCCCCCATAAACTTTACGCTATCCGTTTTTAGGGAATTCGTTTTTTTTTTTTTTTTTGTTTTTGTTTGGGGACAAACCCGCTGGCCCGCACATACAATAAATAATTTTAGTGCACAACTAAAAAGTTTTGTGCAAATAGAAAAGTTTACAATTACCCAGTATTAATATTTGTTTTTTTTTTTTTATTTTCAGGTGAGTTGAAGAGTTTATAAGCGCCTGGCATTTAAATTATTGGATGAGTCAATTGAGGTAAGTGAGTCGTGGGAAATTGGCTCCAGCTCAACACTTTCTTCTTTGGCATAGATTTATCACCCACTGGGTGTGACCTTCGAGAGCGACAACAATGGGCTAGGAAAAACAAAAAAACCTCAATTTGGTTTAGTTCTTGTGTCTTTTATATTTTTGGGTCACTTGGCAACTTCCGCACTTGTCACGATTGCAGTTGAAGATTTAACCTTCGCTCTATCTAAGACAATCATTTTCAGTGAAATTTGCATTTTAAATTATATTTTTTTTTTTAAGTTTCATTTTGTTTTCGGTGGGTTGCCCCATTGCACAATTCATGAAGTTGTCGCCATCCGTTGTTGACGACGTCTGTTTACATTTCGCTTTTCAACTCTATTTTTCGTTTGTATTTGTCGTTTGTCTTCCGGCTTTGCCGTTTTCTTGCAATTTATGCACTGACCTGTTTCCATTTTTACTTTACAACATTTTGTGCTGATTGCTCTGCCTCTAATTAATTTTCTTGTACATTTTTGTAAGTGTTGTGTCATGACTAGGCACTTGTTTTTTTCGTTGCCATTTGGAGAAAAACGGAATCATATAATAGAGACTTAGGCATGCCGTGCAGTTCATTAACACATCTTGGTTTAGTTTATGGAGCATACGGTATAAACTTTGATGTAGAATTTCTTAAGTTTCCTGTTTTTTGCACAGTGGTCTAGAATCGGAAATTTTAGGCTGAAATTATATTGTGCTGTTTTTCGATCTAAGCAGAAAAGCAAACAGAATTTATCAAAATTTGGGGAACAAAAATGAAATGAAATTTATTTCTGTAATTGTTCTTTTATGTTCCGTAAACCACACCATAAACTGAACAACTGCTCAACAAAATAAATAAAGTGAACAAACCCCGATCAGACACAAAAAGTATCATGTCAAATGCCCTTCAAAGTATGCTATGTTTATAAAAAATAATAATTTAAAAAATATTTACTTTACAGTGTCTATTATGTATGACGCTGCCATATCTGACCATCAACTTTCTCATTCAAAAAAAAATTCAATTCTTAAACATAAAATACGAAATTTGTACCAGTGTAGCTTAATGGACGGGAATAAAGTAGCAGAGGCTAAATCCCATTTAATATTAAAAATTGCTCTAAAGAAAACTCAAACAAGTCCCAACTTAAACAATTTTGTGCAAACTGCATAAAGTTGAAGAAAATGACAAGGAGCTTTTTTTTTGGCTTTCCTGCCCCAGACATTGTCTTGTTGAGAAATTGCGCATATTTCCGTTTCCGTTTTTCATATGTGTGCGTGTCTGTGTGTGTGTGTGTTGGCTTTGTAAACTCTTAACCCCCTCGGCGACCTGGGCTTTAGTTTTTGCTGCTGTCTGTTGATGTCTGCGCATAAATTAAAATAAAATTCGTTTGCAGACACCTATAAGAACACGCACATACACGCTTATGTGCGTGTGTAAGTCAATGTAAATGAAAACCAAAATGCAACATGGCATATAAATGAAACTTTACGCATTGCAATTTTAATGAAATATTCTCTGTAAATGAAAGTTATTCATTTCTTTTTTCCTCTTGAAGATAACCACTTTTTAGCCAGGCTGGCTTATGCACACACACACACACACAGACACCAAATGCGAGCATTTTTATATTACATTTCATATTGATGAAATACAAATTTTCTGACAGCCACCAAAAATTTGTTATTTTTGTGGCTCTCACACCACAAAATCAAAAAAAAAAAAAAGAAAAACAAATAAATGGCAAAATTTCAACATAGCTGAGGAAGTCAGTTCAATCAATATAGTTGACATTTGATGTGAAAACCTTTCAAACGCATCTCGATTGATAAACATGGATTTCGAATTGGTATAATATCCTGGGATAAACACACATTGCTGGGGTATATTGGCAAAGACGTGAGACATTTAATGAAATCAATTTCCGACCCGGCGAATTGGCAAAGATTTTGCAGGTTTGAGAAAGGAGAAATTAGTCCAGAGCACTTTTTCTACTCATATTTGTTTTCTCCAGCTATAGAGTCAGTAATAATGAAAGATTGCTGTAAGACACTCTAATGTGTCAAAGGGTAGAGAATTTGCCCCACTAATACAGAAAGGCGAAATGGGTGCACACACATCCACAAAGACTTGTGTCAATTTGGAGTTGTCTGTTTTGCACTTGTGCTGCCTTTGGAACTCCCAAACAGTCATAGCAATGCTGGCATGAGATGATGATGATGAATCAGCGAGGCTCTTGAAACAGCTGTACAGTCCACCATCCTCCTATGTGGTGTGTGCGTGTCTTGTTTTAAAAGTTATGAACAAACATTTTAGAATAGAGTCGCAATCGACTCCGTTTCTGTCAGAAATTAGTCAGCTGTTTGCTCTCGCTTGCGCTCTCTGAGAGCATTTGGGAATATGACCGTCTCGCTCTAACCACTGTGATTTCCTATGTGGACAATAAGACTCTCAATGCTGACTATCGCTTAACACCGCTCAAAATTGAGCAGCGAACATTTTATCTCTTATACTCATTGCTTCTTATTGCTACTTATTGACCTGGAGCCTGCTTAAACGTTCGATGATCCAAGCTCAATATTATATTATCAAGCCTCTAAACTTTTGTTTGTTTCAATTTACGTACAATTTTTCTGATCAAAATTATTCGTGAACCCCGGTTTGAACCCGAACCTAGGTTCAGCGACCTTCTGTACCCGGAGTGAACCCCAGTCGATTTTTATGGGGTTTGCAGGCCTGGCCTAATTAATGTATCTTTATGATGAGAATATGTATTTTTTTTCATTTCGAATGAATTATTTTAACCCAAATATTTTAAAATATCAATACTTGCGATTCTCGATACTAGGATAACAAGTATTCAATACTCAGTACTCGATACTGTTTCCTCAGTACTCAACGATACCAAGTACTTGATACTCAGTACTCGATTCTCAGTACTCATTACTTGTAGATACTCGTTACTCAGTATTCGATACTAAATATTCGATACGCAATACTCGATACTTAGTACTAGATATGTATATAAACTCAGCTCTTGAAAAAGTAAAACGTAGTGGTAGGACGATCGAAGCTCCTTACGAAGAGAAATCTGGTTTAAAATATTAATACATGCGATTCTCGATACTTCCTACCCGATACTTGCGATTCTCGGTACTTCAGTCCCGATACTTCATTCTCCTCCGTACTCAGTACTCGATACCAAGTACTTGATACTCAGTATTCGATACTCAGTATTCGATTCTCAATATTCGATACGCAATACTCGATACTTAGTACTAGATATATATATAAACTCAGCTCTTGAAAAAGTAAAATTAAAGTAAAATGTGGTAGGACGATCGAAGCTCCTTACGAAGAGAAATCTTCATTCCCGATACTTGCGATTCTCGATACTTCATTCCCGAGACTTCATTCTCGATTCTCTATTCTCGATGCTCGGTGCTTTATAAGCGGATACTCAGTACTCGATATTCTTTCTTCCTTACTCAGAACTCGATACCCAGTTCTTTATTCTCAGTACTCGATACCTAGTACACTATACTTAGTACTCACTACGCGATACTTAGTACTCAGTACGCGATACTTAGTACATACTCGTTACTCAGTATTTGATACTCAGTATTCGATACTCAATACTCTATACTTAAAACTAGATACTTATACAGGGGTGCCACAGAAATCACTTTCGCTCTAAATTCGCTCGAATTTGATTTCGCCCTGCCACAGAGCCTGTTTTCGAGTGATTTGCAAATCGCGCACTCATGAGTCGGCGATTTGCTTAAATACGCACTTAATTTTTTTTTTTATTAAAATAAGCCTTGTAGATTCTTGAAGGGTGTTCAATTTGTGAATAATCTACATCAAAAAAATTAAACATTTAATATGTTAAGTTTATTAAATTAGCATTTTACCAAATCGCTAGTAAAATCGCTAGTTAAATCGCTAGTTAAATTTGTCATTCACTGGCACTCACCAAATCGCTAGTATTTCAGTGGTGCCACCTTTTAAGATTTGAATTTCGAAATTAATCGAATTTAGTTTTAAAGTGTATACAATAGCGATTTTTGTGTTAAAACAAAGATAAAAAAAATTAGATTAACTGGCAATAATTTTTGTGTTGATCTTTTGCATAATTATTGTGCAATTTGTAAATCGATTGCTGCCAATTTGAGTTGAATAAAGTGGCAACGCCGACGCCAAAGTAATGACGAGAAGCCGCTCAAATGTTGGTAAATTTTATTATTCTTCCGAAATTGATATAATTAAAATAAATTATAAAGGGAAAAGCATCGAACAGATGTCCAGAGCGAAATTTGCTTGGCTTTTATGATGGAGCATAAGGACTTAGCCTTCAATTTCACAATGGGCGACAGAAGAGTAGTGGCTACAGCCTGATACAAACTAATTTTTAATCTGGCCAACCTTTCCTCCGGTTGCTTGAATTGAATAATGCGTGGCCCAATGTTACTTTTGAGTACAGTATCATTTAACAATATAATCTTGCCTACGTATATCGTCTGATTTAGAAAGAAGGTCAGATGCGGATCCAAGGAGGCTGCACTCTAGCGTCTCCTTACGGATTTGCTTCTTCCCTAAATCGTCGATTGTCATTTGTCCTGCAAGAATCATTTATTTAATTAGAGCAAATCTTTTGCTAACATTTTCGTTCGCCGTTCTCGCGTAACCGTGCAGCAGCTAGAGTTGCAAGGTATCATTTTTATTTTGGCGGGCGGAAAATTTGAATTTTTTGTGTGGGAAAAAGAAAAATTTAACTCAGTTAAAGAAAATTAAGTTTGTTTTGTTTAAAAAAGAACTAACCAATTAGCTTTCATTTCAAAATATTAATAAAAAACGCATAAAAAGGCTTAATCTAATTTGCACTTGCGGGGTGTCTACCCTACGCAGCCAAGTTCGAAAGGGTTTGTGAACATGCTTAAAAAATGAAATCGCTCGAAGTTCTGTGGCATGGCGAAAATATTCGAGCGATTTGGCAAATCGCTAGAAGCCAAATCGCTAGTGAATTCTGTGGCACCCAAAAAATAGGCAATCCTTGTAGCTTAAGGTTTCGGTTCTTAAATTTAATGCAGGGGCAGCAATTTCATCAGAAACGTCGGCAGAATTTTATCCGCTGCAGTACTAGCCAAAAGTTTTACGGTTCCATATTCTATGACTCTGCTTGCTGCGTGGACAGCTGCTGAGCATAAAATTCCAATCACGAAATAGAAGCTTTTGCTTACTTTTCTCTTTTTTGTTGCCGTGGCCCACATTGCCGACCACCCTTGTTTAAGTATATTCCATTTGTGTTCCAGGTCCTCGCACTGGTCGAGTTTGCTGACACCCACAACTATTTTTCAATATTTTTAACGCCCTGATTCTGGGAATTTGTGCCAATATGTGGCATGCTCCTGTTTGGCTGGCTAACGACGACGACTGATTACGTATACGTAATGTGACAGTTGCTACAAAAATTGGTTGCGTATGCGACATGTGTGCACTGCACACACACACACTCTAGTTGATAGTCGTCTGTTTGGGTGTGATTTTTAATTTTACAATTTTTGACATTTGCGTTTGCATTTAAATTAGATTTTACAAGGCCAACACATTGGTATCCCCTTCAAGGGTGACATGCTAGTACATTGCCGGGTCAATGGAGAACTGACAAACACTGGGGCTTATTGCAAGCGTGACAAATGGGATTTGCAAGCATCTCTCCCCCATTATGTGTGTGTGTGTGTGTGCGCAATCTGCAGCTAGCCAAGGTAACAAAATTGCCACACTTAGGTAGTTGGGGAATTGGTCTAGAGCTTAAGCTCTCAGGCTCAAATGTGTTGACAGTGTGTCATAAATTTGAGGCATTTTTAAGCTGAGAACTTTATCTTATTAAAAACTTAAAGTGATGATGGATGATGATGTTTGTTATGAAATTCTAAATGACAAATTTGTTAAATGAATGTAAAAAAGACATTTAAATTTCCTGACTCAAATATGTCACAATTTATGGCTAGGAAACAAGTTATTCACATCCGGTTTTTTATGCTTTCAAACAAATGACATTTCAGCGCCATTCTTTATGGTCAGTTACAAACAAATGCATAAACAAATTTATGACAATTTTATGCATTTAATCGTCAGCCTATTAAGAGAGCACTGCAATCCAATATATATTGTATATGGCAGTCAGTTCGGGACATTAATTTTAAGCACAGCGGACACAATAAAAACAAAAAAATTGGTTTATCAATTTCTGCCACAAGCATGCGTTGTGGAATGTTGAAATTTCAGAAATTCGAGCAAATTTAAATGAGCCGCAAATCGAAAATAATTGTAAATACATATATAAATGCACTTACTGTAGGTAGATTGAAAGGTGGAAAACTACGTCAATTAAATGTGGAAAAAAAAAATTGAATGCATGTAAAATGGCAAGCCAAAATCAATGATAAATTAAAAGTGTCGCAGACAGCATTAAGCACTCGAAACAATAATGCTCTCTGCAATTACATAGAAAACTTATTAAATTCATTATTACAAATGACAAGTTATCCCTTTTTTTCATTAATTAAAATCATTTGTATTATTTGCCCAAGGACGCATATCATCGATTAATTTCTGCTCTAGCTCTCCTCTACAACTTTTCGAAACTACTTTCATAAACTCATAAGTCCATATTTGATAGTGTTTAGTGGCTAAAGTTTTACACATTTTAAGTTCATCAACAAAATGGGATTATTGATAGCCAGGCCCCTTGTAAATCCGTGTAAATATTTTAACGCAAGCAAGACGAAACAAAAACATGCGTACGGGTATATTCACTTGGCCTGACTTAAAATCTTGTGAAGAGCTTTAAAAAGTTTTTAATACTTTTTACCTCGCCTCGGCTGACGACAGCCATGTTGATGATGACGACGACGAAGACGACGACGAACTTAAAGTCTTTGCTGTGCCACGCAGATCAACTCATCTGTCAGACTGATGGGTGCAGAGGTATTTGGGTGGTGGAGGCATTTATTAACATTGCTTGGGTGCGGCAGCTGCTGCCAAAAGGTGTTAAGTGGCAACACAACAAATGATGATGAAGCGAATCTCACATATCAGCATAAATTCGTTTGTGTACTTAAATTTTCTCACTCGTACGCTGGGGTCGTCGATGTGGCATAAATATAAATTATAAGAAAAGAAAAAAATAAATGAAATAATATAAAATCTGCACGTGTCCATTTCTTTGAGAAAAGTCGATTTTTTAATGGCTAATTTGAAGACACGGAGTTAAGGTTAAATCTTGCCAATTGAGAAAAGTTGCGGTAGCCAACGAAATTGGAAATTCAATTGGAAAACAACATGCACTGTATATATACATGCATATATACATACTTACGTTGGATAGATAGACACCGAGTGGGGGAACACTTTGCTCACAAACATTTGCGCAAAGTTGCCAACAATGCGTTGACTATGGTCAGATGGGCAAGCTTCTTGCTGGCCATAGAGATGAGCAATTTGGAAATATCTTTTGAGTGAGTCACAATTTTTAAAGCTAACTTTTGGAGATTTGGTTTGTTTAGGTAAATAGACACAGAGGTAACAGTGAATTATTCTGTTGGAAATAGTTAGAGGCAGCAAACCGTACCGGTTTGAACCCGGAACACTACATTTCTCTTTGTAAGCCGACCCTAACCCTATCCTAGAATAAGAATAAAAATTGAACCTAAACTTTAAAAGGTTAATTATATTTAGCACATCTAACATGCCATATCATGAATCAAAACCATTTGCTGTGGCAAAATTTTTAGACATCTTGTGAAGGGTGTTTCACTTTTTGGACACCAATCAAAAATTGACATATATGGGCATAGCCACCCAATATTTTTATACACTTTGAAAAATGTATCATAATTTGCTCCAGAAGTGTGCAACGCATAGACGGAATCATCTCCGACCACATAAAGTATATATATTCTTGATCAGCATGTCGAGCTGAGTCGATTAAGCTATGTCCGTCCGTCTGTCGTCCGTCCGTCTGTCCGTCTGTCTGCCCGCGATCTAGTCCCCTAGTTTTGGCGCTATCGAGCGAAAAATTTGCACAGAGTCTTCTTTTACTGCACGCTGCTAATATGTTGGTACCGACTCGGATATACTGTGGTAGCGGTATACACATGTGCGGAAAGATTCCAGTAAGAAAATGTTTTTTTCCAGACGCATGAAAGGCTTCCCCAAACCATTGCGGATCCGTCTCCGAAATTGCGTTTGGAAAACATAAGTGGATCCTTACGCAAATCTATCCAATAGTGCCGAAACCCATCTGGGCCGTCAGGACAAAATTTTTTTTCATCAAAAAAAATTATCTAAATGATAAATATTGAACAAAGCTGTTTAAACAAAATAAAGTTAAAATTTTATACCGAGGCCCAGTTTCTCTCCAAGTTTTTTTTCCACAAATTGAAGTCGTGCTGTTTTGTGGTGCGGCTTTAAGAACGGAGCCTTTTTTAAGACTCCTCTGACAATGCACTCCGATGATTGCAGCGTCCGCCAAACAATCATCCGTGACACAGGCTTACTGCAACATGCGGCAAGTGTGGAGCACGAAGCAAACGAATTGCTAGCTTTAAGTATTATGCGACGTTTTTCGCGGTCAAACAACTTGGGTTTTCTTCCAGAGCTATGCTTCACACCATATTCATCCGGATTGTTCAAAAATTTGGTGATAACACAACGTGTTCGACCGATTTTCCGCGATATTTCGCTTACATTAAAGCCAACATCGTTGTAGGCTCTTATCCTTCCCTTTTCCTCGTCGGATAACAAACGCCCACGCGGCATTTTATTACAAATTCATTAAATTGTTAGCAGATATATAAAAAACGAGAAAGGCAAAGCTAACTTCGTCTGTACCGAAGTTTTGATACACTTGAAATAGCTTGTCTCAACGGTTAGCGACTTCGACCAAACTTCGCAGATCAGCTTAAAAACATTACATATTACCCATGACCGTGTTTGAGAGCAGTAATATTGAGAACAAAACAGTTTTTCTTACTAAAAACCATTTTCCGAACGAACATTTGTATGGCAGCTACAAGAAGTAGTCATCCGATCCGGTCGGTTCCGACATATTAGCAGCGTGCAGTAAAAAGAAGACTCTGTGCAAAGTTTCAGCTCGATAGCTCCAAAACTGAGGGACTAGTTCGCGTAGAAACAGACAGACGGACAGACGGACGGACAAAGCTTAATCGACTCAGCTCGTCATGCTGATCAAGAATATATATACTTTATGTGGTCGGAGATGATTCCTTCTATGCGTTGCAAACTTCTGGGCAAAATTATAATACACTTTTCAAGTGTATAAAAATTGAATTGAAACCAAATCTTTCTCTCCAGCCGCAATATTTGAAATATGTCGTATAATTTTGATACACTTGCAGACATGACAAAAATCGAACTTTTTTGCTTTTTTAACCGCTACTTGAAAACGCGAGATGCAATCAGAGATAAGAATATCAGATTTTAAGCAGAATTCATTAAGCTTTCATTCTGCATACTTGATTTCGTTGTATTATGCTTTCCCATTCTCCTACGAGAGTCGTATAATTTTGGGCAGGAGTGTATAATCTGTTCCAAACATGTTCTCATCTGGTTAATATAGTGCGACCGTCTCAGTCAACTAAAATGGCTTCACTAAAAAAATTTAGTTAGAATCTCTGTTAGATCCTCGATGGAGAGGCTAACCGCCACATGGAAAATATTTTTAAAAGTCTACAAAGCTTAAAATCCTTTCTCAATATTACTCTTAAAATATGACGAGGTTAAGAGTTATCTCCGCGATGTTTACGCTTACTTAAGTATTATCATTTAAGTTTCGTAACCTTAAATTATCGATGAGATCCTACTCTATTACACTTCTACCTAACAAACAAAAATGATTAATAATTATTATTTCTTTCTTAAATTAAATAATTTTTTTCCATAATAAAATATATCAGAGATCATACAGTCTCTACTTCTCTCCACTAAAAATTAAAGAATAATTAGTTTGGTGGAGGGGGAGGTAGTTAGTAGGTTTGGATGTTGGATTTGCTTTCAAAACTACAAATAACATCATATTATTTTTATTTCATAAATTTTTTTTATTTTATTTAAAAGAGATATGATATATGGTTTCTCATATATAAAAAAAAAACCAAATTTATGGGGTTTTTTCATTTCATATTGGAAAAAGGATTTTGACATTTCGAAAAATTTTCGGGGGTTGTGAGGAACCCATTTAATAGTCCAAAATACGTTTTTTATTTTTTATTAAGTGAAAAAATTAACAATTAAGAATAACACTGTGGAACACTCAAAATAGCCTGGGATTGGGACCAATAAATTGTGAAACTAGAGGCATCAGGTAGCAACTCCTCATACCCAGTTTTTTTGAGAACGTCAAGTTCGCGTTTAATGGGCACATCTATACTAGCAACATACAGTTGCAACATCTGTTGCTGGTCAAATAAAGATGAGCTAAAATTTTCGGAAATTCACCAAAAGATGAAGGGAGTCACCACAATTGTTATACCAAATTCCCACCTCCATGGATAAGCGGTTAGTATCCCGCCCATAGATGTAAATTAGAAAATCGGATTATTGAAAAACCACTTGATGGAATTTTGTAAGATTTAAAACATATTGAGATGCTGACCAATAAAATGCGTCCTCAAGAGATGGTAATTTGCTCGAAAAACCGCGATAGTGGGTACCACATTTAAAAAAATTAAAAATTTTTCAAATCCGTTCTGGTGCACAAACTTAAGGAACTTGTTCACTGATAGGTTGCTTGTCAAAGTTCGGTAATAAGAAGAGAGACACTTGACATAAACAAAAAGTTTAATTTTTTTTTTGTGGCCATATTCGCGTGGCTCACAACCCACCTGTTTCTCAGAACCCCATCTTCCCCAATTTTTAAAATGAGGACAAAATCATGAATTCATGAATATTGTCTTCCAAATAAGAGATTTTCAACATGTGAAGTTCTTTGACGAGCTTGGTTTAAAAGAGGCATACGTAAAAGTAGGCTCTTGCCGACTGATATACCCTTTACTCAGGGAAAGAATTGTTTAAAAAGCCTTCCTTTGTGCCTGAGGGGGAGAACCAAATTTTATTTTTTATTCATTATGTACAGGGTGGTCCATTTAAAATTGGAATTTAATTTTGCTATAAAAAACAAAATGGCTCGATGTTTTTCAAAGGTTAAACATTTACTGGAAAGGTTGGTTCATGTCATTTATTTATGAAAAATTTCGGTCAAATGAC
>JAEIFU010003389.1:0-29169 GCA_018904235.1 Lordiphosa stackelbergi | reverse complement strand
AGTGGGATTTTCTAATGTCGGAAAATCCGCCCAGGCTTGAAAATGCCTGTGAACTTTAAATAATATATTTCTGATTTAAAAAAAGAAAGTGTTTGTCTCTGTACCATTTTTTGGAAACTCGGTGCACAGAATCAATTGATAGTTTTGCGAAAATGCTCAAATTTGAATAAAGTCTTTAAGTTTCTGTTACCTACAGTACGACCTGAAAATAATAAAGTACCTTTTTGTGCCTAAAACAAGCAACTCAAAATTCCGGATATCTTTTACCTTACATAAAGGTATACTTTTGTTCATTTAGCTTGTACCTTACCTATGGGTAAGAAAAATGACTTCCTTGCCAATCACTGGCTACTCTGCTAAAGAACCAAATCGGCTCATTATAAAATATCACATTGAAATCATTCCCTCAGAGTATTGATGAAAACGGAACAGCCCTAAATTGATTTAGGTATAAACAAAGTTAGTTTTTAACTTCCACTTTTGCTAAATTGTTGATATGTTTCCAAACTGGATATGGTCAACTGCCCAAAACCCTGTGGCCCAGTGTTGTGTTCTTCTATCGCTGCTTTACTATCAGCACCCCATTAATTTGGCTACATTTGTATGTTATATGTAATTGAATAATCGCGTCGCGGAATACGATAAAATTTCAAATACGTTCGCTGTGGCTGCCAGTTACAAAATAAAATCGTACGCGTACACGACGTCGCTTCAACCCGAGTCGAACTCATCCACACTCGGCACAAGTATCTAATTAGCTAGCTAGCCAGACACTCAGTTGAGGTGAAGGAAGGCATCGAGCGGCGGCAGGTGCAGGTGTTTGCTTAACAGAACAGCTGTTTGTATGCAAGTTGCAAGTTCTCTGCGCCAGCTAAAAAAGCTGCAAATGCACATTACACTCAGCTGTGGCCAGAACCCAACCCAGCATACCGAACAGAGCGACGGCGACTATCAAAGCATCAAGCACGAGCGGAGGGAAGTCAACAGTAAAAGGTTTCGTTTCCAGTTCCACTACGACTACTACTGGGTTCCAGCAGCATCATCATCACAACCACAACAAGTAAGCTTAATACCCCAAACGCCCCAGCACGGTTCGGACGCTTGGTGCGGCAAATACAAAAAAAAAGTGACTCAAACTCTGATGTAATCATTCGCCATAACGCTTGCCAAAGAATCGCAAGGCAATTTATAGTTGTTTCGGTCTGTGAAATATTTGATTCAGTATTTGTTTTTGGACTGGACGAGTCAAGGTAAACATAAGCAGAATGCGTACATACTTATTTGTGTGTATGTACTTGTCAGCATAATTTTTGGAGCCAGGGAATTTGGCTGCGGTGCGTACTCTTTGGGCCTTTGTAAAACAGCTGCGCACTGCCCAGCCACAGATTGGTATTAAAGCTAGGCCCAAGTATTGATTTAACATACTTAACATTTGTCACACATTCGGAATGGAACAGAGACCTTTCCAGTGAGAGATTAAAAGCGAGAGAGCCACTACCGGCAGAGCCAAAAAGTTTGCCAAAAAGCTTTTGGCTTAGCTTTTTGGCGAGACGCGAGAGTTTAGGTGATTAAATTTGAATTGAATTAATTGCTAATTGTTTAATTTTATACACTCAGAGAAAGAAAGTTTAGTCTAAATGTGGCTGTAGATTTTGTTATATTTTTGGTACATCCTAGTTCCGTCAATCTAAACGACCAGAACCAATAGAAAGTAGAAATGCAGGGTTAATCTGGTTTAATTTAAATTTGAATCGATCTAGCCTTAAAATTTGTAGCTTAATCCCATCCCTAGGTTGAATACCGTTCCTCCCTGTTTCAAGGTCCGAAAGTATATATTTAGATAAATATTGCTCACTGAAAGTAATGTGGTGAAAAAACAAATTGAATATCAAAAATTTTCCAAACTGAAAGAAATTTTCTGATATGGAGAATCACAAAGCACACAATGCTTACTTACCGACTTTAAAGAGGATTGATTTTCCGACACAGTTTCTCAAATAAATTTTTCAAATTGACCTTATTAACCTAAACTTTGATGTCTTTATTTGTGAACTGACCATAAAAAGTTCTGTTACTAGAGTGTAAGAAAGGCTTTGAACAGTCTGTTTCAAATCGCATTCGTCATCTCATCTAGTATTTCAGTAACTCCAAGAGCAAGAGTTTATAACAAAACCTCTAAAGATTTCTGGGACACATTCGATAGTCCAGCCTTAAAGGTGTTGCTCCATTAATTTTTTAAAAAGAAAAGTGGATTTTCCTAAAATAATGCCAGTTTTCGTTAACCAGTAGCAAACCACTTTGAACTTTAGAAAATTATTTGTAAGAATTCAAATTTTTGGTCTAAAAACACAAAGGAACAAAGGTGCCTTTAAAAGCTACAAAATATCTTTGAATTGGGAATGATATTTACAAGCGCCGACAAGCTGCTCCACAATATTTGATCGGGTCAAACATCTATCTTTATAGACAACTTTAACTAACGTACCCAAAAGAACCGATTAAAAGTAGCAACAATTTGACTGCAAAGCTGGCCCTTAGTTTTCGGGGACTTTGACGTAATTTGCTTAAGTCGAATGCTTTCAAAAAAAAGTCTCTCTTATCAAATTTTTTGTATTGTGATATAGAAAAACGCGAAACCAGTATCTTTGGAAATGTTGCATCCTATATTCGTAGAGCCTTATTATAATGTCATGATAACCTTACAGTGAAAAAGTACTTGTGTTAACCATTTTTCTTCAAGTGAAACTTAAAAAGGAAAGCAGCTCTGAAATCTCTGAAATTCTGAAGATGGTTCGGTCCGGAGGTTCAAACTCCTAGGAATGTGCTAGGTTCGCTTCTCAAACCGTTTTGGTATCAAGCTTTGTTCATGAATTCTGGTATCGTTCAGATATTATTTAATAAAAAATAGAGGGAAGCTAACTTCGGCTCTACCGAAGTTTATATACCCTTGGAGCATGATATGTGCTGCCAGTTTGTTATATGGATATACGATATATTTATCCGATTTTGATCAAATTCTCCAAAATTGTGTTGAAACAGATAACATTCATATCTGGAAAGTATAAACACGCTACCATTTAAAACAAAAAAGTTTTTCTCACTAAGACTTTTTTTCAGATCTATCTTTTGTATGGCAGCTATACAATATAGTTGTCCGATTTTGAGAAATCTCAGGGAAATTATGTGAAATCATAAAAAACTTTTAAATACGAGGGTTGGGAGCGATAGCATTAAAAAATAAAAAAGTTTTTCTCACTAAAACTACTTTTTCAACCGATCGTTCCTATGGCAGCTATATGCTATAGTCATCCGATCCGGCCGGTTCCGACAAATGTGCAGCGTATTTGTACCAAAAGACTTCGTGCAAAGTTTGGTTAAGATAGCTTTAAAACTGACGGAGGAGATAGCATAGAAAGACGGACAGACGGACATGGCTATATCAACTCAGCTCGTCATGCTGATCAAGAATATATATACTTTATGTGGTCGGAGATGCTTCCTTCTGTGCGTACAAACATCCGGACAATTTCAATATACCCTCTCCAAGGGTATAAAAATAAAGCACATTTTTTGGTATGGAAGCTTCCAGCTAACAAAGCTATTAAAATCGATTATCAACACCGGAATGGACCACATTCATTATAGTAATCATTCATTCACACCTTCTATGTAAATCAATAAACGGATTTGATTTGCCATTTAACACCTTGACTTTTTTTCCTTCTCGAAGCCGTAGTAAGCAGTTTGGATACAATTTTGAAATGATAATGCTCCGATTCAGCTCTATATAATTATTTTTCAACGATCAAAATATGGTGATAATTTTAGATTGTGATAATTTTAGGTTCGGTTCAGGACCGGTTGTAAGTGGAGGCTAAGTGGATTTATACATGTATTTGTATTAAAAGAAACAGAAAAATTGAAACAAATCAGTATTTTCCCCAAACAGTTAATGGCATCAAACATCATAATTTTCCTGAGAAACGTTCCCAAAATAAAGAAGATGAAAACTCGAACAAGTTTCCACATTTGTCTTTGAGAAGGGCAAGTAAGCGTAAAACTTTTGTTATTTGGAGTGTAATTATTATGTCATCGCTAAAAAATTGGATGGACGCAAAACCAGTGACCGATCTTTCTTTATATTTTAACGGTACCAGTGTACGTACCGGTATACCGAAATAAAAATCTAGGTACCAGTACGGACAGAATATTAGAACCTTTTACCAAAACATAAGTTTCCATACATACCAGAATTGGAAGCAAAATACGAATCGGTTTGATTCTTTGCTGGTTAGAGATTTCAGGACAAGTATATTTTCACTGAACAAAGCGGTCTAAGCGAGCCAGTTAGAAATCTCGTCAGTTTGGCAAATCACTCAACTAGCATTGTTCAAAGCAGCGGTGGGCACGAAATAAATTTGGGACCAGTCCCACAACAATAGCAAAACAAAAATAAAAAAAATGCTCAGAAGCTCGGAATTATCGTCACAAGACAAACCCGACGTCACGAAAACACACTAAAAGCTTTCTTACTAAAACGGCACAAACACAACAGAAACCGAAAATGGCGCATTGAGAAATGTTATACATTCTAGAATAATTATTAATATTTAAAAACAGAAAAAAAGCGAAAACACCAAAAAATCTCGGGTACACGCTGACTCGAGCTCTGGTTTTCCACCAGACATCAAGCAAGCCTTTAACACAAGCTCTCGGTCCACTTTGGTGAGCTTTGGCCGTCTGCCTTCTAAGCAGCGCGTCCACGAGGTCGGTAGCCGTGAGGAAGCGACTCTTGAAGCAGCGAAGTTATGAGTTCGATCCAGAGAAAGAAGACAAAGCAATAAAAAAAAAGAGGAAGTCAGAGAGAGAAGTGATTTCATATCAAATGTTAAATAAATTTACTTTTGAAACAAAAAAATTCATTTAAAACATTTTTTCAGCGTTTATTTCGAGCACAAAATGTTCTAAACAGCCAAGCCGTCTAGTAGCCCAAAATATCTAATATGCCCGCTGTTCACGTTCAAGGGCAACGAATGAGCATTTGTGGCTTTAACTTATATAATTTGAAGCGAGGCATTTGCACTTGTGGCGAAGATTTTTCTGGGGCGCCAAACAATTCAACTACATCATCATCTGATGGAGCATAATTTTATTTTGATTTTGCAATCCATATTTTAAGTTTATTAGTGATTACTGAAACAAAGCAGCTCAGTTGTCAGTCATTCAAAATTTTACCCTAATTTTGCTTTGATGGAATTTTTCGAACCAAAATTGTTTGATGTACGTATATGTAGCGGTGGAACAGGGCCATGAAGACACAATGGGCACGATAACTGCTCCAAGAGGTTAAAATCGAGGTTTGTGTGATAGCGCGACCGGAAGTGCCTTTTCTCATGAGCGAGCATTTATTGAACCCCTAGGCTAAGTCAGACTCAAAAAGCAGGGCCACTTAGTCGTTACGTTTCTGACACCATTCGATAGAAGTTATGCGCTACATCAGAAAATCGAAATTCACCACATTATAACTTTGATTCGAAGCTGCGCAGTGCGGTACCTTGAAGTTATTGTATTATGGAACAGGGCTTTAAAAACGAAAGCATGCACGGTACAATGGTTCGGTTCCAAAAATGTGGGTTATCTAAAAGCGGTTTTTAAAATATTCAAACAGCCATGCTCCCATTTTCGCTTTCGCAAATTTGCTCTAAAAACCGGTTTGAAATCGCAAAACCTTTGCGAAAGTGAAAATAAGAGCATGGCTGATTCGGTTCTGGGTTTTCCAATTGGGGAATAAATTTCTTATCTTTGATTTACTTTTCCAGCTAAGTGATGTCTTCGCGTATGTTTAAATTTGGCGTCACAGCCGCCAGTGCCTGTGTGGGCTCTGTGCTGGCTTCTTGGACCATAGATCGCTGGAATTCACCACATGTGGTAGGTACTTCTGTGGTGCTCCCACTCTATTTCGAACACTTTCTTCACACTGCTTTTACTTTAGGTCAACAATGCCGTTCAGCGTCCACCAAAACGCAAGCGTACTCTTCCTCCACGTGCAGACCAAATCAAATCTTTGATGAGTGGCGAGGAGTTTGATGTGTTAATCATTGGTGGTGGCGCAACAGGTGCAGGTTGTGCCTTGGACTCGGTGACCAGAGGTGAGTTTCTTCTTATTTCCCTTTTGTTTATCAATTTTAATGGTTGTTGTTGTTTGATCTAGGTCTGAAGACCGCCCTGGTGGAGTTGGATGATTTCGCCAGTGGCACATCCTCCCGTTCCACCAAGCTCATTCATGGTGGTGTGCGTTATCTGCAGAAGGCCATTCTGGGAGTAAGTATTCGCAAGTTATTCATTGAAGTCTATTGCATCCTTTCCATCAAGTAGTATGCTAATCTATGTCATTTGTCATTGGCCACAGTTAGATCTTGAGCAGTATAGAATGGTTAAGGAGGCTTTGCAGGAGCGCGCCACCATGCTAGAATCGGCCCCCCATTTGACCCATCCGCTGCCCATCATGCTGCCCGTTTACACGTAAATAACACGCTAGCAATCCTTTCCAGAATCGCTTCTAATCTTTTGTTTTTGTGCCGTAGATGGTGGCAGGTACCCTATTACTGGGTGGGCATCAAGGCCTACGATCTGGTGGCCGGTGATCGGAATGTGAAGAGCTCGTATTATCTATCCAAGAAGGATGCCCTCGAGCTGTTTCCCATGCTGAAAAAGGACAAGCTCTGCGGAGCCATTGTCTACTATGATGGCCAACAGGATGATGCCCGCATGTGTCTGGCCGTGGCCTTGACGGCGGCCCGTCATGGTGCCACGGTCTGCAATCATGTGGAGGTCAAGGAGTTGCTCAAGAAGGACGACGGCACGGGCAAACAGGTTCTGTGCGGGGCCAAGGTCAAGGATCACATTTCGGGCAAGGAGTTCACAGTGAAGGCCAAGTGCATCGTCAACGCCGCCGGCCCCTTCACGGATTCCATACGCAAAATGGATAATCCCACGGTGAAGAGCATCTGCTGTCCCAGCTCGGGTGTTCACATTGTGTTGCCGGGCTACTACAGTCCCGATCAGATGGGTCTGCTGGATCCTTCGACGTCCGACGGACGAGTCATCTTCTTCCTACCCTGGCAAAGGCAAACCATTGCCGGCACCACCGATCTGCCCTGCGAAATCACCCACAATCCAACGCCCACCGAGGATGAGATTCAGTTCATTCTCAACGAGATCAAGAACTACTTGAATGCCGATGTTGAGGTGCGACGTGGCGATGTTCTGTCCGCTTGGAGCGGCATTCGTCCCCTGGTCTCGGACCCCAACAAGGACGACACCCAGTCTCTGGCCCGCAATCACATAGTGCATGTGAGTCCCTCCAATCTCATCACCATTGCCGGCGGCAAGTGGACCACCTATAGAGCCATGGCCGAGCATACCATTGATGCAGCCATTAAGGGTAAGTTACTGCGCCACACCTGAAGCTGTATTTACTCAAAAGAAAATCTTTCCCCTGCTCTTAGCCTGCAAATTGAAGCCGGAGCGCGAGGATGCTGTGACCGCGTTTTTGAAAATTGAGGGCGGTCAGGGCTGGACTCCGACCATGTATATACGTCTGGTGCAGGACTTTGGCCTGGAGTGCGAGGTAGCCCAGCATTTGGCCAAATCCTACGGAGATCGCGCCTTTGCTGTTTCCAAAATGGCCTCGCTAACCGGAAAGCGCTGGCCCATCATTGGCAATCGCATCCACCCCGAGTTCCCCTACATCGATGCCGAGATCCGCTATGGCGTGCGGGAGTACGCCTGCACGGCCGTCGATATGATTTCCCGCCGACTGCGTCTTGCCTTTCTCAATGTGCAAGCGGCCCAGGAGGCTTTGCCGGTGATTGTGGACATCATGGGCGAGGAGTTGCAGTGGTCCAAGGACGAGAAAGAGCGTCAAATAAAACATGCCACCGAATTCTTGGCCAATGAAATGGGCCATGCTGTCAACCGCACCTCCAAGGAGAAAATACCCATCAAACTGTCCAAGGAGGAAATCCAGACCTATATCAAACGCTTCCAGATTATCGACAAGGACAAGAAGGGCTATGTATCCATCAATGATATACGCAGGGGTCTCAAGAGCTTCGGCGATGCGGATGTCTCGGGCGAGCAACTGCATGAAATTCTCAGGGAGATTGATACAAACATGAACGGCCAGGTGGAACTCGATGAGTATCTACAGGTAATGTGGTCACATTTTTATTTCCAGAACAAAGTGGATTTTATTTTCAAAATGTATTACAGATGATGTCGGCCATCAAGACGGGAGATGTGGCCTACTCCCGCTTTGCACGCATGGCCGAGATGGAGGAGGAAAAGCACGAGGCGGCGAATTTGAAGACAAAGATCAGTGTGGATCGCTCGGGTGGCGGCTTGTAAGCGACTTAATCAAGAATTATGAAGACAGGACATCACAACAGGTGCTTTCATGTGAAGTAAGGATTTTTTTATAGGATTAAGTGCAACGATTTTCTTTTAAATTTGCTGTTAATAAAAGTCTTGAAACTCACCTGGAATCATTTGGGTTTTTGGAAGCTTCTAAAAGTTCCGAGTCTTGTTTGGGCCTGGACATCAGTTCTTCTCAGATCTGATCAGTCTTAGGCTTCAATTCAGTCTGTGAAGCTTTGGAATTAGTCTTGGGTTTCCCTCCGTTTTCGGATGAGTTTTCAGTTTTAGTCTTGGATTTGACTTGAATTTCTGCTTTGGCAGGAGGGTTAACCTTAGCCTGGGACTTGGCTTCGATCTGAAGGTCTGCGAGAGGCTTTGCCTTAGTCTTTGTTTCGCTTTGAAGTTGATTTGGATTTTTGCTAGAAGCTTTGGTCTTTGGTTTCGAAGAGTTGTTCAGTTCGGGCTTTGATTGGTCTTTGGAAGGAGCTGTGGTTAGCTGTGTTGGCTTAACATTGGACTTGGTTTCGGCCTGAAGTTCTGGGTGAGGTTTGGGTCCGCTTTGAAGTGATTTGTCTGTAATTAGGGGCTTTGCTCCATTTTTAGCAGATTCTTCAATTGATACCGACTTAACCTTTGATTTCGCTGCGGCTGGAAGTTGTGGGTCTGAAATTGTGGTCAGCTGTGGCTTGGGTTTCCCATCGTTTTCCCCTGGCTTTCCAGTTGGTTTCGATTGAAGTTTTGGAGTAGCCTCACTTTGGTCTGGCTTCTTCTGGGTTGTTGAAGGTGTTTCAATTTGTGAAGAGTTCGACTTGGTTTGAAGTAACTCAGACAGACTTTTCTCTACTTTTTCCAAGCCCTGAGGTTTTAAAGTGGTTTGGTCTGATCTTCCTGCTTATTTGTAGACTTATTCTGTAGTCCTCGTTCCTGGCGGTTACCTATAATAAGATACAAGATGTTGTACAATTTTTCCAATTAAAGTTTGCCCTAAGGATTAGTTCCAAAACGACTTTTTAACACTATTTCTCTCTCTTTCACACTTGTAGAGCGCACTCTGAAATCACGTCGGGGTCACCACTTTAGTTACTTATTATCCTCGCTTTGCTAAATGCATGTGCGACTGCCGAAAAGTTCCAAATTCAGACTGAACAACGTTGCTTACGTGTTATAGCAATAATTAGTGCGGCCATTTGCATTTAAGTTATATTAAATAAAGTTAGTTACACCTACTAAGGACCGATTTCATATCTTTAACATTAGCTAACAAATTACAGAGCAAGTTGTAAGTTTATCTGGCTCATAGCAGCTTTTTATAAGATGAGAAATTGGCCCTTATTTCGGTAACTAAAGCGCGCTCTACAAGTGCGAAAGAGAGAAAAATAGGTGATTAGATTCAATCCGCTATTAATCCATTGCCCTCTTAACCCTTTACTTACTAAACGCTGATGTTACATTTATCTGGAAATCATCCGTTAGATTCCCTGCTCCACGCTTAAGTACATATTCACTGCCCACCACACAATTGTACATATCCTTGCGTTGATTCGGTGTAAGTTCGGCAAACATGTCCAGATTGGTGTCCCAAAAGAATAAAAGTTTGCCATTCCGTTTGTTTGTTTCCAAACATTTGGCCAATTTACCGAACATCTGAAATAAAGGTCATACTTATTTGATCTAAGCCATAACTTCAATCCATTACATCGATTAGTATAACAGGTACAGGCTGGAACCAATACTTGTAGGGTTCAATCGTAAGTTGCCACAGAAATAGCGTTTTAATGTAGTAACTTTTCAAGTTTCCCAAATTCTGTTTGGTGTCCCGAAATTTCTTCATTAATCGTATGGCATTCTTTAGGTTCTGCTTATTATTGAGCAACTCATGCTCAGCCTCATAGTACGAAGCTCTGAACGATATATTCCCTGTCTGCACTCCCTTAATGGGTTTGGGTACAGCATCCCAATATTTGGTCTTGCCAAAGTATTCTTTTTGCTCTTCCTTTAAAATGTTTTGTTTAGCATTCAACCTTATGGCCGGCACAAAATCCACAGAATACTTGTATGGTTCCGACACAAAGATGGTATGGGCTGGTCCCGATTTCTTATAAACCAATTTGGATATTATGCCATCGACTTCAATTTGATTGTCCATTTTATTGAGTGCCGTTCTCACCAGACTGTGCAACCAACTCTGCAGCTTATCCTCTAACAGTAAATTCTTGGCATCGACTATTTTTTGTATTTGCAAATAAATAGCCTGATTCTGCTCCTGAGGTTGGAGGCGTTTCATAACTTGGGTCATGTCCAGGGTAACATTGCCTAAGTGAAAGTATTCGAAAGAATAAGATCTGTTGGGTTATGTCTTTAAAAGTAGTCACCTGGTTTTCTGGGATCAGGCTTTACAATGATATAATCATTTTCTGGAAATTTCAAATGGATTACCAAATCAAATTCATTCGGACTTGTTACTTTCAAATTGTCACCATAGCTACCTAGAAGAGAGAAAGAAAATAGATTGGTTGTTTGTACAAAAGTTGTTAGGTACCTCCAATAAATTAAATGGTGCGAAAGATAACCGAAGTAATGGTCAGGCCAACCTCATCCACAATGCTGGTAATAAATATTTACAGCCCATTGAAAGTATCATTTAACCTGTTTATACACAAACGAAATGCTCTGTCTTTCTGCGAATGGAGCTTAACAATAATTCAAAAAAATACAAAATTAATATTTGGCTTATCACTTTATTCTCCAACAGCCTGTGTAAAAGTTCGTTATTGATTATGTAGTACGTTGCCACAACTGACCATAAATTTTCTTAGTTAAAGTTTAGAATACGCTTCAACAAATAGAAACTGCCAAATCCAAAAGTTATAATTCTTTTGTTTTGGGATAATGTGACCAGATGGTGAGATGTATGTATACATGCATTGTTTTTCGTCTAGTTTTAAATTAAAAGTTTCATCATCAATCAAAAAAATGATAAACATGCGTCCTTCACGGCGCAGCCCTAGCTACGGGGCCTGATGAGCACATACGACACTTTAATAATGATTAAATTCATAATTATTACCCATTTAAATTTTTTTGAAGTCTCAGCCTGTTTTGTAGCTTGCTTTGAAAATTTCGCTCAATCATTGATACGAAAATTATTCAAATTTCACCCGCATATTTGTGAGTCGACAATGTGCGCAGTGCTGGGAATGCTGATTAGTTTTTTTAATCAGTCATCGCTTAAATAAAAAATAATTGTTTTTTAAATAATGGAGTTTTTCAAGCTAAAAACAATTACTTGATTTAAACAGTTGAACTTTTCAATTACCATTAAATCCGGTTGAAATATGCTTACATTTTAGCACAACTGTTTTTTCAATTCAATTGAATTTTAATTGAATATTTTCATTAAAATTTAGAATTAGTTGAAAGTACAAGCTTTAAGTCATTTAATAATGGCACTTGAATCCAGTCAAGTGCCAGCTGAATTTTATTTATTTATTTCCCTTCCATTAAAATTTAGCTTGGCATATTTCCCTTACATTAAATTTTCAATTGGGACTTTTCACAACCAGCCAAAATTTAATTGAGAAATTTCCCTTACATTAAATTTTCAATTGGGAGTTTTCACAACCAGCCAAAATTTAATTGGGAATTCTTACTTCAATTAAATTTTGAATTGGGACTTTTCACAACCAGTCAAAACTAAATTGAGCAATTTGTGTAAAAACAAAAGCAACTGTGTTCAAAATATTACTTGAACGCTGAAGTCTTGTATTCCTAGTTTCAATGGCCAATAGCCGACTTTGTAACACAATATCGATAAGCGATACCAACGTCATTTGAATAATTTAAAATGCATCAAAAATAAAAATGGTTTGGATATTGACGACAGCGTCAAATACCAAGATTTTGATCTTGGGCATACGAGTATTTATTTCTTCAGCAGAGAACAATTTGGTGAAAAACTTGCAGGTACCCGGCGTGCGTAGCTACGCCCCATTTAAAATTTTAAAAACAAAACAATTGCCATTAATTCAATCTTCTTTTAAACTTATTTAAAATTCGCGATTTTTAATCCGTTTGATCGACAACTTCTATTTACCTGTCTTCATGATAATTTAAATTTTTATAAAAATATTGCAAACGCTAAAATTCCCTTATACCAATTGACCAACACCTCCTATTTACCCTGCAACACTAAAAAGTTGATACGGTCGAGACCAAAAAATTCTGAGAGGGTATGATGGTAGTACAAAAACCTTCGCTGGGTTTGGTCTGGTTAGCTGCCGATTTCTTTTTATAGCACTTTTAAGTTTTAAGCATATGATTGGGACTTGTAACTCTATATCTCATAAACTGTTTGGAATTTCGATTTGACGTCTTAAAGGAAGTTGTTGCTCTTGTCTTGGTTTACAAAACATTTCTGAGTAACAAGTCAAAATAGTCACATCTTTAAACTCAAAATTGCAAAAATGTCGTATAATCATCATGTTTTCCCCTCGTTTTGTACTGTTTTTCAAGTTTTTCTTGAAAACTATAACGAATTTGACTAAACAATGGAGGACGAAAAAGTAGCTTAGACTGAAATAAACAATCGGTTGGAACATACCAACTTCATTCGATAGGTCCTTCATATAGTTAAGGGCCCTAAAGTATGTATAATTTAAACCAAAACTCGAAAAATTACAGTTTTTGGTAGAAATTGACTGACACAATCAAAAATTTCGATTGTTTTGTATTAAATCAATAAAATTGCGAAAAAATATAACTTAAAAAATGTAACCAAAGAAATTTAATTTATTTACTTTTTTACCGATAATATTCGTTTTTTTCGAATTTTTATGACAGTTTTTCATGCTTTTGGGCTTTTAACTATATGAAAGAGTATTTTAATGAAGTTTGTTCGTACTAACGGTTTGTTTATTTTGGTCCAAGCAACAACTTTTACCTATATTACTTGTCCAAATTGGTAACGGGTTTCAGGAAAAAGTTGGAAAACTGGAAAAAAAGTTGTGAAAACTTGGATTTTTTGGATATCTTTTATAATTTTAAGTACGAAGATGTAATTTTTTTGATTTGCTTCAAAGGAATGTTTTGTAGGCCAAGCCAAGAGCAACAACTTTGCTAAGGACATAAAAGCAAAATACAAAATACTTTACGAGATATAGTATCGTTAATCCTACTCTGAAGCTGAAAAGTTCAAAGGTCAATAAAAAGAAAACGGCAGCTAACCAGACCAAACCCAGAGAGGGTTTTTGTACTACCATCATACCCTTTCAGAATTTTTTGGTCTCGACCGTATCAACTTTTTTTGAGTTCAAAAATGTGTCACAGTGTTATGCAGTAATATGTATCGATTTGCAGAAGAAATGATATAGATCGCATGAGTGGTTCCCAATATATGAGCAAAAAAGAATAAAAAACTCCCCCGCACACGAAAATAACTCGAGTTTTAGTGCACAGAAAGAGAGAGAGAGAGAGAGAACATAGAGATGACCATAGCGGCAGCTCTGCATTCAGCTCCTACTTTGGTTACAGAGTATGTAATAGTCGGGCTTGACCGACTTTTTCACTTGTTTTTGACTATTTCTTTCACACCTTTCAATTCTTCATTAAAATTTAAGCGTCTTTATTCATCTAAACTCCAAAGAGAATTTGGAAACTTCCCGATCTTTTGTCCCGTAATTGCATATGAATATTTGGCACATTTCTCGTTTAATGGTTTTTAATACAACTCTTATAGATGGACTTAAATTGGATCAACACCTTTTATTTGCCAACCAGCAATGTCATCTAATCATCAATAAATAAATAAATTTAAGACTTTTATGCAACATTTGCTGTTGTTTGACCATTAGTAATATAGCCTACGTTCAGGTCCAGGTAATTAACTATCTGAGTGCCAAATTTTATCCGAATCCGGTAAGCCAATTGTTCTTGATTGAGTAACGGGCCAACATACTAAGATACCAACTTTCACATTTATAGTAAATAAATTAAGAATTCGGCTAAGGAACGTTTATGCATTTATTAATTAGGAATTCATTTATTTATGTTATTCGAATAAAATATTATGATTGCGTGCCTTCAATAGAACCAGCATTTCAAAATGTTCATCAGATAGAGCTTTTCGGTGAGGGGTGTTTACAAATCCAGCGTAGGAAAATAAGGCGCTGCGAAAAAGGCACCAATGAAATAAGGCCAAAAAAAAATGAAATAAGGCCCCAAAAATTCATATGGAAAACAAAAACAACGATTTTTCTCAAATTTGGTGTGTTATTTCATTTTTTTGGGGCATTATTTCCCTAAATAAAATTTCAAAATGAAATAAGTCCCCAATGAATGCTACTCTGTACTCAAACTATTGGTTACTGTGTTAGAAGCGGGGAGGAAATCTCTCTCACTAACTTTAACAAAGCCAAGATTGGGGAACACACACAGACACAAAGGTACTGGCAGCCAGCACTGTTCTTATGTGTGCCGGATTTTGCTGTCAAGTCGTTTAGGAATTCCCAAACGATTATGGCAGCTCCGGCATGGAGTAAGAGTCGTTGGGGCCAGTACATTAGGCGAAAGACACTGATGCTTTGGTAGAGGTACCAATGAAACAGCTGTATGTCTACCTAGCCTCCTTTGTGTTGTGTTGTGTTCCTGCTTTTTGAAGTTATGTGCAAACATAACGAGACCTAGAGCCAGCGTACTATTGATGGTTTGATTATCATAAAGGTCGTTGAAGCACACACATGTGTTAGAAAAAAAAAAAAAAACCCCTTCCTGATTACCTCGAGAAATACATCACCTTTAAAATGCGTATAAATTTTTTTGGATCGGTTCAGTAGATTTTAGTTCTGATGTACACCGCAAAATCATTTTTTTCAAGGCACCTGTGTGGAGATTCACCCTCACCGGCTTATTTTTCAATTTTCATTTTGGACAAAACTATCGATATTTCGATATATTGATAATATTTTCGACAACCCTACTAATTTGCTCTTTGATTTAATAAAATTTTAAATTTATAAACACATTTGATGACCAAATTTTCGTTGCCCATTATCAATGAATAATCTGCGGAATTCGAACTTGAGAATTGCAAGTGGTCTCAAGTTTTTAGGCAGATGGTTAATTCAATTCTATACAACGCTTTGCCACCAGCGCACGGAATAGCTCAACCGGTAGAGAGAGACGGCATTCCAATTGCAGACCAGCAGACCAATGGCTCCGAGTTCGAATCCCATAGTAAGTGTAAACATTTTTAAATTGAATCTCTATTATAAATAATTGCTTTTCAGAGCCCAACTGGTTGGTAGTGGCTTTAATAGGATTCCAGCTCTTGATTCAGAACAAACCAAATGGATATACAAAGACAATAAAAAAATTTAATATTTTCATATTTAAATAAAAAAATTTATATATTTAAATAAAAAATGTTTCATATTATAAAAAAATTAAAGTGTAACACACTTTATATTTACGAATTGCATATTTAACGCTAAATTAATGGTGAAAATATTAAATTCAAAGTGTAAATATTAAAATTTCATTGCATTTTTCCCTCTGTGTACAGACGGACGGACGGATGGACGGACAGACGCACATGGCTATATCAACTCGGCTGTTGATGCTGAACAAGAGCATATGAAAAACTCTGACAAACTTATAGATACAAATTAAAAAGAGTAAAAAAGCTTAAAATGAATTGGGAAAGTTTATTTCCAATTTAAGAAATAGTACTTTTCGATAATATCAAAGAGAAACAAAATAAATGCATTAATGAGGCTTTTTTAATCACAAGTAATAAACATGAGATGCATTTTTCCTGGCGATGATGGGTACCGTGATTGCTTACAGTCGACTAAAAACTGGAACTTGAATGATTCACTGCATAGATAAAGGCTTCTTAAGTGAAATGAATAGAATTTGTTTTGAAGTTTAAGTGATAACTAAATGTGAATAAATGATTTTCATTTCAGACAAGACTTTTTAACTACTAAAAATATTTCTAATAAAAGTTTAATTTAACCACAAGTTTAGTTGTGCATTTAATCTAGTAAGTAAACGTCACGTTGATATCAAACGAATCATCACTTGATATGTCACTTCCTTGTCTTCAGATAAGAAACTATGTATTGACTTTTTGGGGTGAAAGGTCCACCCCAAATCAAAACAAAGCAACATTGTTAATTAATTCGCAAAACTTTTGTTTATATTTTTTGAGATGGGGAAAAGCACAGAGTGTTGGCAAGTAAACTCCAACTGGACTAAAACATAACTTACACCCGCACTGACTACCACCCGGTCTGATTAAAGCCACGTATCTTAAACACCACCCGAACAGGAAGCCGCTTCACTTGCAGCAGAATCTCTCCTACTTCCACTTACCACCTAAGGTGTGTCCATTCAATAGTTTTCCCAATATCTTTTCCTCCCTTTTCCAGATTGAATATAAATTGTTACGTAGCTTTTCATAGTGTGCGGTATAAGCCTCACGGTCGTTATCAATATTAACAAACTGGGCATTGACTGCATTTAAACTGGCTTCCAGATTGATTGCCATTTTTATATATTTCTTCCTGCTTAGCGGATGCGTACCACACTTCTCGAACTTTCGAAGAGAACTGGTACTAAAGAGTCTACGTAGCCAGCAAGAAAGCGAGAGAGAGCATACACTCACACATGCATCTGTGTGTGTTGTGCCGGTTTCACTGACTCAGCTCTCATCTCTATTTCTGCAAGCTTCGTGTGAGCCTTTTGTTTATTTTTTTTATTTTTTTTTTTTTTGCTCTAATTTGGAATTATTAATTTAACAAATTTCTGTTTTCTCGCAACACTTTAAGAATATTTGTGCATATATATACTCGATCAGCATACTCTCGATCTCATAGACCAGTATATGTATGTATGTATTTGGCATATGAACTCCTTATACGTGGGTAGTCTGATAAGTCATTGGCCCAAGAAAGACAACTCAACTCTTTTAATCAAATTATAATTTTGTTGGTAAGTATAATTTAAAATTGCAAGTATTTTTTTGAATCAGTTATAAAATGTTCTTAATTTACCAAAAACGGAAATTTTTTGAGAATTTGGCAGCTTGGCACAGTGCACTTGAACCCAAAATGTTTTGAACTCTGTAAGTCTTCTGTCAGTCTGAAAACGACTGCCAATTTTGTAAACATTGACCTTTTTTGTTTAAAGTTGAAGAAAAAGACAGAGTTTCGTACGTGACCATTCGAGATCCGTAAGTGTTTCATGAGTGAGCCAAAGTCGAACATCGTGAATATAAGAGACGCAGTACTCACGAAATTTTCAAAATTTATTTTACCTATAGAAAATGTTTGAATTTTTGAAATTTTGTAATTTTATCTTGTTTTCATATCATTAGTAATGAAATCCATTAAAAGAGTGACTCAAAAATCGATCAAGAATAGGTTCACCTTGTTTTTAAATCCAGAATTCAATTAACATTGTGATACATACTTTCTTATGAGAAGCAGAACGACATTTTGCTTAAGGTAAAAGAAATGTGTAGCAATTTTGCAACTAATACTATTGTGCAAAATAATTATGAAGAGCTTAACTCTTCTAAAAGCAGAATGCTCGATTTACATACTTTTTAGAGTCACCATAAAAGAATCCGAAATCTTTTAAACAATATATAAGTGATGAAATTCAAAATTACATAAAGTTTTCTGTAGAAATTGTATCTGGAATTTTGGAAATTTTTGAGAAATATACACGGTTAGTACGCTATAATATTGATAAGCTTCTATTTTTATATAAAAATATGCAACAAAGGAATGAAAGATAATTTTAACACTTGATTTTTGAAATGTTTATATTGGAATAAAAATCATCTTATTTAATTAGTCATATTTTTAGTAGAGGCATTTTAATCGTTCGTGATCATTTGTGACGCCTCCTTAAATCGTCATGAATTGTGAGTGAGGCGAAACGCTCAAAAAATTGCGTGGGTGAATCGTTCTTGACGCGAGTGAAAATTCGCTCACGCGCTCACCTCTGGCATAAACAAAATGTAAGACATTTTGCATCAACTGTGCGCATATTTGATTCACAAGTGCAGACACTTTTACTTTCAACTTTTTAAAGTCAACAAGCTCAGCTTTTGATTTCAGAGTAAAGGCCTGAATCCAGCCAGGAATTTGCTAGTTACTCTACGTGTGTGTGGAACATAACTATAACAGTGTGACCATGCGCCTAAAAGGTTGTTGGTCACTCTGATCCATCAGCTATAAAGCACTGTTAACTATTTGAATTTAAATAAAATTTTAAAAAATTAAAATTAATATTTTCTGGAATAAGCATGTTTGTTTGTTTGTTAATTTAATTTGCAAGAACTTTATACTTGGGGATGATAGGACGAAGGCTGAGCATGACACTTTGCAGTGTGTCCCGGATGGCACAAATCATCACTGCAGCATGTTGTTCACTGCATTACTTTATAAAGCGATTATCTCCAAAGTAGGATGACCTCTTGGTTGTAAGCTAATCAAATGAAGTCTTTCATCGTCGGATACAAGATTGCATAAATTCATTCGCATTTATATTAAGGATAAGTACCTTGGCTTTGGTCGGTCAATACGATCGCTATGAGATTGAGAAAATTGCCCAGGATCAATAGTCCTATGACCAGGAAAGTCCATGTGACTCGGGCAGTTGCTACGGTTGCATCTACGACATTGGAGCTCCATTGGCTTCTCAAACCTCGTAGCGGCGGATCTGGGTGATCCCGTTATGGGGTACGGCATGCTCCACTGCCCTCCAGAAACTAAAGTCTTCAATGTAAGGTCCCTGGTATGTGAGGCAGGCGCTTATGCGCCCAAATCAATATGCTCACCAACAGAAATCATGACCAATTGGTGCACCACTCCAATAATCTGGAGACACTCAGATTGAGAAAGCGACTTAACCTACGACATCTCTCCGACCTTTGTGCCTATGGTCCTTGTGTCCCTCTGGCGGCCTCATCAGTTTGCCATAAGTGTGCCCTTGGCACCATCCCCTACCAATCTTTGCACGCTGCTGGTTCCTCAGCTCATAACATAAAAACCATTCCTCCCAAAATTTTCGCTCATCACATTTAAAATAACACTTGTTTACAACCAAAAAGACCCATTGCTTGACCCAATCTGACAATTATGAAGTAAGATATGGCTTAAAATGTAAGAGCACCTAATGGAAAAATAAAAAAAAATATATATTTCAAAAACAGAGCCATGCTAAAATTTTTGAAATCGATTTTTGGGATCATCATTCCAAGCTACATTAAAAAGTATATTTCACTTGAAATGGGTCATTATACACTTGAAAAGTGAATTATAATTTTGCCCAGAAGTTTGCAACGCATAGAAGGAATCATCTCCGACCACATAAAGTATATATATTCTTGATCAGCATGACGAGCTGAGTCGATTAAGCTTTGTCCGTCCGTCTGTCCGTCCGTCCGTCCGTCTGCCGTTGTCTGTTTCTACGCGAACTAGTCCCTCAGTTTTGGAGCTATCGAGCTGAAACTTTGCACAGAGTCTTCTTTTTACTGCACGCTGCTAATATGTCGGAACCGACCGGATCGGATGACTACTTCTTGTAGCTGCCATACAAATGGAAGTTCGGAAAATGGGTTTGAGTAAGAAAAACTGTTTTGTTATCAATATTACTGCTCTCAAACACGGTCATGGGTAATATGTAATGTTTTTAAGCTGATCTGCGAAGTTTGATCGAAGTCGCTAACCGTTGAGACAAGCTATTTCAAGTGTATCAAAACTTCGGTACAGACGAAGTTAGCTTTGCCTTTCTCGTTTTTTTTTTTAAATTTTGTAAACTAGTGTAATTATTGGCAATATATTCCTGAGCTGTTCTCTCAATCCACACACCCTATGGATAGGCCAACTATCGATAAGAAACTGTGGGTTTTGTTCGGGTTGCTGGATACACAAGCAACAAAAAGGCAAACTAAATATTACTGGCACAGTTTTTTTTTTAAATGAAGTTTGCCAGGAATTTTTAGTTTCCGCGGTGCTGGATACCCTGTTTAAAATCAAAATATAAGACATTTTGAATAATCTGTGTTGAATTCAAAAAAGCAAACTGGGCAAATTTCACTTTGAGAATTACAAGTGTTTAGTAGTATTTTAGTCGTGTAGCTAAAAGAGTGGGCGATGGCGCAACGCGTTGAGATGGCAAGAGTAAGTAAAAAGTTTAAAATATAAATTTCGCACCAGTGGCGTAGATAGCTTTTTGCAATGGGGGTGATGAATTTCTAAATTTTTTTTTTGTTTTTATTTTATTTTTATTTATTGTTATCGGTAATAGTCTAGTATTCCGGCCTTCTATCAGAAAAAAAAAAAATAGTCTTTCGATAGAACGCGAATTATTAAGAATTTTCATTAAAATTTTTTTTTGATTTCATCTATGGTTTCTTTTTAAAAGAATTTTGAAAAATGCAGGTTTTGTATTATACAAAAGTATGTACAAGCTTTTCGTCGTATTAAAACGACTTACTCCAAGAATAAAAGGTTATTAATAGACCGCGAACTATCAAGAATTAACATGCAATAAAGTTTTGGCGATCAGCCATGGTTTCTTTTTTAATCTTTATCTTTAAATCAAAATTTAAAAATTTTAATTCGAACTCAAATGCTTTTTATAGTCTAAAAAAGGTTTGAAGTGCGGGCAGACCGAGTGGTCATAAAAAGGATAATTCATAAAATAATTTTTGGTTAAGAAAGGTTTTTCAAAAACTTAAACCCATACAAAACATAAAAATGATCTCCCTGGATGTAAAGAGCGAACTGCCATGCTTTGACCGCAGAAAAAGAGCAATATTTTAAAAAAATCTACAAATTTCGTTTTCCACAATTTTTGTTAAATATTTCTAAAATTTTTCAACTAATTTGTCAAGGGACAACATCAAAGTATGAATTTTTGAAGAACAAAAGTTGTTATATTTTAAGTTTGGCTTTATTAGTACAAGAAAATTTGATCAACTTATGTCGTTTCACGCGCTGTCCCTCAGTTTTGGAGCAGCGCGCTGAAACGATTTTTGCGAGTTCAACACGCTACTAATATGTTTGATAAACACGGGACAGTACTTCATGACCGGCCATCAAATTCGTTTAAAAATGAATTAGTAAGAAAAACGTTTTGCGTCAATATTATGTGGTAAAAGTCATTAAAAAATTAAATTTTCCGCGATTGAAGAAGCGATGTACATGAGTTTTAAAAGTATTTCTTTACACAGGAAAATAGTTTGCCCCATATTTTAATAAGAGTTTGGCTTATATTCTAATAAAATTTGGGAATTTTCGGGCCAAATTTGATCAACTTATTTACGTAGGAAACAATAATTTGTGAGTTTAGCTGCCTCTAGGTCGGAAAAAGTTGCGCTTGTTCACAACTGAAAACAACTTATGCATTACACATCAAAAAGAGCTGGTTGCCTATACGGTACCGTTTCATCATCCTCCCTAGGAAACAATAGTTTTAGATTTAACCAAAGACACTTCATATATAGATACCGCATCTCATACAAACTTTTTTAGTGGGATCCAATGTCAGCTCCCAAGAAAAAAATCGTTCTTTGCGTCACATGTGTCATCTATAATATCTATAAACTTTTGCTCTCAGTCGTATAGCTAATTTAGAAAACGTATAGCTAAATTTCAGTATATGTTTCCTCGTACAGGCAGCAAATTGCACAAATTTCAATGTCAGCTCCCAAAAACAATCGTTTTTTGTTTCCACTGCGTCATCTATAATATCAATAAATCTTTGATTTAACTCATGCAAATTCTGCGATCACGGCTATTTAACCAAGCTTTCGTCACAATTTGGGCAAATTTTTTGTTTGAGAGCTAAGCTAGGAAAATGGGAATGTTAAATTTTATTGTTAAAGCCCCGTACGGAGAAAGACAGAAATTTCCTCTCGTCACAGTATTTCAAATAATTGGAAACACCTTGGCTTTGCTTTGATGCTCATGTGCTGTCAGAAAGTGTATCTATGTAAAATACTGTGACGTCTGTTATTCTGCGTACTAGGCTTAAGTCATCACAAAATTGTTACTTTTATTATTTATTTGGCATCGGATGAATAGCATAAATACATATTTTTTATAAAACCGAAGGAAATTTTTAACAAATTTCTGAGAGAATGTAGGAATTAGCATTCCTTACTATAACCTTATCTTATTTATTAAATTATTTGTTTTAAAAAATAAGGTCAAGTTTTTAGATTATATGCTTTGTTCATCTTCGATTTCGTCCCTTGTAATTCCGATTTGTAAACTCAATGGGGGGATTGATCATCTTAATCACCCCCTATCTACGCCACTGTTTCGCACAATTCGTTTTTGATTTCAGAATTTTAGGGTGGTGAGTTCATTATTTATTAAGCTCAAAAAGCAGCAAGTATTGATTTGAAAAATTTAATTGTTTTGTTTTTGTAATAAACTATAAATAGGGTGATCACTTAAAAGTCGTAGCACTTAAGCTTTTTTATACTTTTTCAGTGCTTTTGGCGATAATTGGCAACCATACTAAGTATGGATTTATGACGAAATTATGGACGAAATATCTTTCGTACGCAGGCCAGAAGTGTAGAGGGGCAAGTGATACCACTACACCTATTTCCTACAAGCCAGAGTTTTTTAAAAAACTATATGAAGTTTGTTTTACCTTCTAAATCCCGATTAAAGCGGCCTTGACACTTGTCTTATATCTCTAAAGAGACTCTCTGACGATAGTGCAATAGCAAATCAAATATCTCTAAATATTTAGAAAATGTAGCCTTCTTTGATGTTATTTGACAGGTTTAATTTTATAAGAGTTTCTCTTTACAGAATTTTGACAATCGATTTAGAGATATATAATAAGTGTAATCTGTTTTTGAAGCTGCGGGTTTTGGTGAATCATCTAATAAGCTGTGACTTATCAACAGACCCTCATATACATAAAATACATAAACACTGCTCCATTCCCTTCATCTTGACAAAATTCCAATTTCAAATGTATACAAACGTGCTCAGTTCTAGTGGCCGGAAACAATGTGTGAGTTTATACAAATGTTATGTCTGCTGTCTGTATTGCTTTATGGAATTCGAGAAGATGTTTATAAATATTCATTGCTTATTTCCTTACCGTTTAAAAGAAATCAATTTGGGGATTTCCCCAGAAAATCAAATAACACCCAAAATTAAAAAAGAGTCAATAATGTTTTAAAATGCAATTTCAAGAATATTTTTATTGATCGTTTATGTTTAATTTAAGTTGTTGTATTCATATTGATTTGTTTTTTTTTTTGTTGTTTAGCGCATTTCACATTTCGCAGAGAGAACAATCGTAGGTAGAGTCGGGGACCATACCCCTTGGGTTTTGCTTTTCATAATTCATTTGGTTTGAGTATTTCATTTTGTATGTTGTATATTAATAACTATTAGGGAGTTGCAAAAATATTTTACAATAACAATCAAAAGTACAATTGATACGATAGATATTGAGAGATCAATAAGATATTCGAAATTTAACAAAGGCATAGGCCAATTAAGCAATCAAGAGAGTCCATAATTTGTTTGTTTGGTTAAATATTTCACGAAGAAGTTTTCGAACTTATGTGTGCGGGAAGGGGAAGGGTACTTATTGTTGTGGTTGTTTATTTTGGGATTCATATATTTGAAACCACTGCATTTGGGGTTATAATAGCTGCTGTGGTTTTATGTAGTGCTCCTTATTATTGAATTTTCTCCTAACTACAGCGTAATGCAACAGTTGCTTGAGCTTCGTATTGTATGTACATAAGTAATTAAGGTGCTTAACATAATTGGAGGACACCAACGACATTTTGATTAAACTGCAGAACACTATTTCAATGCGAATTAAATGTATTTAAAGTATTAAGTTGGTTGTTGAAATTTTTCTAAAATTTTTTTTAAAATTACTTAAAAGGTTCTGGTTATCTGTACAACTGTTTTCAAAGCCTTTCGATGCTAATGAGGCGGTAAGAATTCATTAAGTAAACGTACAAAACACCTCAGAATTCTACCCGGGAATGAACATATTTAAAAACCATGAAACTCGATTAAGGAAATGACAGGGAACGAAACTCAGTAAATATTAACAAGCATGCGCAAAAATATATTTCGTAAATTTCTCGTGATCAGCTAACAGGACAAAAAACATGTAAAAGGTTTTTTTAATAAAACACACGTTTTTGCTTTTGTTTCAGCAAGCCTCTACCAAGATGTTTTGAAGATGTTTTATCATAGGTGCTAGCTTACAGCTGAAGCCAGTAGCCTTATAAAAGCTATAAACATAGTTTAGAAGATGTTCGTAAAGCGGACATAATTAAAGGAGGATTATACAATTTTTCTTTAATTCTGAAAACATCATATATGACTTCTGGCTATTTCCTAAACTCCAAAAAAATGCTTCGTGGACAACGATTTAAGTCGATTGAAAAATTGAAACCTATATTTCAACATGATCTGAGTCCAATACCAAAAAAAAAAACTGTTTGGCTTGCTTTAAAAATTAGAATATATCCGCCAAAAGTTAATTATTGAAGACAAAGAAACAGTTTAGACAAAATATAATAGAATATTTTTCCAACATTCTACAGCTGAAAATATCAACTTCCCTTTTTATTCTGCACTAAACCGCCAATTAACTTTAACCCGTTTTTCCCGTCTAGACTGACTTTCGGTATTACTTCGACGGGGGAATGCTCTGATCTCTAATTCTAATGTATGGGATTGCGTCTACATTTGACGCGACGCCGTTTTTGATAAGCCATTGTGGAAATATTGCTTACTGCAGACGCATTTTCTTCGGAGTCTGCCAGATGCTCACCAGATTACAAGCGGCTGGTGTCACTCCCCATGTCGGACGGACAAAAAGTCATTTTCTGCGTCTTATGTGACATCCTGACAGACTGAACAGAGTCGGCGCCTCCGTATCTAACGTGTATACAACAGCGTTCTGTGGCAGCGACGTCGACACACCGACAGTATATAAGCTTTTCCAGCTCTCTTTTGCAACAACAAAGAAGTGCTAAATTAGAACGCTCTCGAGTTACTAAACTCACATGTGTGTTTTGTCGGCCCCTGTCAGCAGAGTTTCGTAAAGAATGTATAACTACTGATGACACTTACATCAAGTAGCCTTTTTATACCCTGTTCTCATTAAAAATGGGAAAAAGGGGATCATGAAGTATGTAACAGCCAGAAGGAAGCACCTCCGACCCCATAAATATATATATTTTCTACATCAACATCCACAGCCAACTATTTATAAATGTCTCTCTGTCCGTCCGTCTGTCTGTCTGTATGAACGCGTTGATCTCAGAGACTGTAACAGATAGAGCCACAATTTTTGCAGTGTTAAATAACCCCCCCCCCCCCCTCCTCCTCCTCCATCTTTTATCAGCGAAAAACTGTCTTTCTCTCTGTATAAACGCGTGGATTTCACAGAGACTATAAGAGGTGGAGCCACCAATTTTGATGTTTGAAGGTGTATACTGTACCCAGATCAATGGTTTCAGATTTGGAAAATTCCATCTATTTTTAGGGAAAAACTGTCTCTCTCTCTCTGTATGTACGCGTTAATCTCAGAGACAAAGAGGAAAACCAAAAAATTTTTGATTTATTGTAGTTTATATAACTAAATCAAGTTTGCTTCAGATTTGGCAAATTCCTCCCTCCTTTCCTTCTAACCGCGAAAAAAACTGTCTTAAAAATTATGTTTGAACCTAATGATTGAATATATATTCTATTCTGTATACCACTACAAGATCCGAGCAAAAACACCGAAGATATGCAAGTGCGCCTCCCAATTATTCAAATAAATTTTAAAATAAAAGGAATTCAAAGCTATAGGAACCACATTACTTGGAACAGGGTATTTTGCTGTCGGGGCACTCGAACGCAACACTCTTACTTGTTTGATAAGCCATTGTGGAAATATTGCTTACTGTAGACGCATTTTCTTCGAGTCATGCCAGATGCTCAACAGATTACAAGCGGCTGTTGTCCTCCCCATGTCGGACAGAAAAATAGTTGTTTTCTGCGTCTTATGTGTCATCCTGACAGTCTGAACAGGTTGGGTCTAAATCTCTAAAGCAAAGTCCGGCGCCTCCGTATCTAACGTGTATACAACAGCGTTCTGTGGCAGCTATGTCGACACACCGACAGTATATAAGCTTTCACAGCTCTCTTTTGCAACAACAAAGAAGTGCTAAATTAGAGCGCTTTCGAGTTACTAAACTCACATGTGTGTTTTGTCGGCCCCTGTCAGCAGAGTTTCGTATAGAATGTATAACTTCTGATGACACTTACATCAAGTAGCCTTTTATAATCGGCCATACTAGCATTCCATGAATCCGTTATTGTGCTTTTACGCCAATGTTATATCAAGATGTGTTTTTTAAAAACTGAAATTCATATTTGGGGTGGGAGTCTAGTTGCCCTCTCACAAATTTTATTCTTTATTTTCCTGCTAGCTTTGCAATAATTACATATAATGAGATGGTTCCAATTTATATCCTAAAAACAATACCTTGGGCAGATGGTTTAGTTTGACAAAATTGATATAAATCAATTAAATATAGACTTTGTAGGATACAGTGGGTTTGATTATTCTCAATTTAATTGAAATTTCCAGTGGCACTTGCTCTCTTTAGATCTAACTAAGGCGATTTCCTATAATATCCCAGACAGCTTAAGGTTAGGTAGAGTTGAGCCAGAGCTAGGAGTAGGCTTAAAATAGTATTTGTTGGTTACCAAGAAGGCAGTAAACCGGTTCTTGTAAAATAGGTTCGGTTCGACACGAGTTTAGTGTCAAGACAGCGAACAACTTTTCAGTCGCTAACAAAAGCAGGTCAGAGTTCACGTCATTGTATTTTCAAACATCAATACATTCTTACTTCTTGGACTCGCTTTTCTTGACAAATTATTGAACTTAAGGTCTGATAAACCGTTATCCCTTAAATTTTGGAAAAGGCTCGGTTCAAAAATTACTAACTTTTATAAATTTGGCATTCTTTGATTGGCTGAAGATTAGATTTTCAATTCATATCTAACGAGATAGAGAAGGAACACAAATCCAAAATCGGATCTTTATCCGAATTTTCGAAGCCTTGTTTTTGTCTCTATTTAAAGCGAACGCAAAGTAGCTATGAACCAAGTTACGAACATCATGTTAGACAAGCTTAAGAACTGGTCCGCGAATTCCGCAGAATTTTCGAATTTTGCAGGCTTGGTTCCTGGGTATGAGAATTCATTTTGGAAAAAAATCCTACAAGGACTGAGATATCAGCCCAAATTTCCCTACATAAAAAATGATAGAAACGGCGCGAGGCTGTACATTCGTAACAGTAAAAAAGGATTTTACCACAAGGAGCTTATCTGTACGGTGATTTTGTGGACATGATCGGCAAATTCACCAACGCGAATAACTCAGCTGCACACAACACCCTTTGAATTGTAGACGGTTTCAATTAGGGATGTCGAAATATCGATATCGAATACTTGTTGAATAAATTTGGTGTGTATTTTTATTAATTTCGGGCCACAAAAATTGGGGTTTTCTGGGTATTCTTTGATATTACTAGTATTACTGATGCCACTATCCAAAAAGAATGCCCTTAATAGGCTTTCGAGCAACATCCAACATCTAACATCTTGAAGCAAAATGTTTCTATTCCACAATGTTCCTCATGAAATTAAGTAGTGACAGAGAAACTTGTCATGTATTATTAAATATTTATATTTTATTTATTAAGTCGGCAGGAAAGACTTGAAAACGCCTTGCACAGTAGCTATCTTAAGGACCATTGATGACATGTGACAAATCATGATAGGTGCTCGCCCCATTCCGGACATGATGCAGATCTTTCCACCTTTTACAATAGAGGACCTATTTGTCATTAATTCTGAAATTTCACAGCAAAGGCATCGATAATACCAATGCCCATATACCAAAAACGGACCAGATCTGATTCTGATTAAATTAGCAAAATATTGTAGATACTGTATACGAACTCGCAAGATAATAAAATGCCCAAATAACTAATAAATCCTGCCTTTAATCACCACCATGAGCTTCATAAGCCTGATATTGTTAAGAGCAAATGTTAACATATTTCATGCCAATTTATTTTTTTCAATATATTTTTGTGTAATTTTTGATACAACTCATTTCTGAGACACTGACTGACGGATGTAAGATGTTAGATGTCGGCAGTGTAGATTTCACTCTATATCATCATCTAATTCCATGTTCCTTTCTAATATGCTCAGTGTGCAGAGACTATAAGAAAACCTTTCTTTTGTCCAAAAACCAAAAAGTATTCATAAAAATATCGTCAAAATGTATTCAATATCGATATTTCTTCGACAACCCTAGTTTCAATCAAAGAGCACACAGAGACAGTCTTCAGGTTAAATTATTATCGCAAATTTGTTGTGAACGCCATATTAAGGAGGTAACACAGAAAACTCTAAAATAACAGCATATAGAGATGTAGCTAAGTATACTTAGATAGTTTGATATAATTCTCGCACCTATCATTTACCTGAGCCCTCATTTGTTCTTCTTCCTCTCCCGCGATTTTTGATCGCCGGGCGGGGGAACATCAAATGTAAAGAACTTTCAAATTATTTGTATCTCGGCTGCTGAACACATCATCCACTTTTCTAACTATTTAATCAGCGCAATAAACAAATGGTGAGAATAAAACTATTTTTATAATTT
>JAEIFU010003388.1:0-29174 GCA_018904235.1 Lordiphosa stackelbergi | reverse complement strand
TAGCAACAAAGGAAGATATTGGAGACCTTAAAATGCAGATTGCGGGGTCACCACAAAATTGAGACTCTGGAGAAGGAGAATATTGAGCTAAAAGCTGAACTTATCCAATTGAGAGCCGATAGAGACAGAGACAGAAGGGAACTAACAAACTTGTTGAGCAAAGCAAAGCCAAATTTCTGTCAGTCAGAGGGGTTAAAAAAGACAAAATATCAAAAGAGAGCCTAGATACGCTGTTCCGACTAAAATTGCAGATTGCCTTCAGCAAAGGTAAAAAGGATACCCGTGTGATATTTGAAAGGAACAATAAAGTGGATTTACGCGTCGAAGTTGAAACGGAGGATATGGTCACGCAGCTGCTTAAAAACACAAGAAAACTAGCTGAACGTCGATATATATCGAAAGAGATCTCAGTATCGAAAAACAAGAGCAAGGCAGCTCCTACAGTTAAAGAGAGCTCTTATTAAATGTCAACAACGCCCATAAGGTTTTCGTTAAGATGACCTAATTAATATAAACGGAAAATGGGTGCGCTTCGACAGCAACAAAAAGCGAAAAAAAGGACAACCAGTAGAAGCTGAAATCAACGAGTTGTATGGCATCCGTCTTGAAACCGGCCATTTCACTCTTACGAGGGACTTCTCAAAAGCTAGGGGACCAAAAAAAACGGGCAAAATCAGATCGAGCCACTGCAGAAAGTCTCGCAATAAACTACTCCTCTTCTAAAGGTAGCATTAAGATATTAGCATACAATATAGCAGGTATTAGCAATAAGTTGATTCAGTCACATTTTCTCGCCGTTATAAAATCGCATGACATCTTCTTTCTCTTCGAAACGTTCTCCGAACACTCAATAGAATTGTATGAGCCTTACTTTCAAAATCACACTCTGTATTCCGAACCAGCTACAAGGACGGCAAGCAGGGGACGAGCTAGTGGTGGCGTTTTATACGGAATTAGCAGGAAACTGACTACAGATTTAAGATGCAGGTTCACTCAATCGTCTGGCACGACCATTGTCAACATGAGCGTAAATGGCAAGACCTTATACATATTCCCCACTTATCTGAACTGCAATCACTGGACGAGAGACTTTGAAATACTATACGATACCCTCCAGCAATCAGAGCAGATGAACATAATGATTATCGGTGATCTGAATGCGCGCATAGCAAAGGAACAAGTGTGGACAGAAGACTCTCATTCGGAGAACAAATATTGCAATCTTAGCAGAGCTGCTAAGGACTCAATCCTTGATGGAAATGGCAAGAAAATCATAGATCTGTGTGAGTCCTATAGTATGACGGTACTTAACGGCAGAACAAATAGTGATTGCGAAGGAAACCTAACCTTTGTTAGATCCCAAGCTACGTCAACAATAGACTACTGTCTTATTAGCGGTGAATGGCATCAATACGTAGAAGATATGGAAGTGAAAAGCGAGATCTTCTCAGACCACATGCCGATAGTCGTTAGTGTTGAGTATTCGAAGACTCTGGAACCACATGAGGAAAAAAGAAACCTGCTGCCCAAGCTTCGCTGGTTGGAACATGGTGCCAATCGGTACAAGGCAAATCTGGAGCTAAGTCTAGTACAGACAGTTAGACCAGGATTCACTGCATCGATAGAAAACCTCACAGAATGCATTGTAAAATCAGCAAAATTTATGCAGAAATCACCCAATCCAAAGTACACAAAAATACAACCGTGGTATAGTTGGGAATGCGAGGAAGCAAGGAGGAATGTAATGAAATTGCTAAGAGAAGTCCAAAGAAATGCTTCAAGTGAATCCAAATCCAGGTATCAAACTGCAAATGTGAAATATAAGCTATTATGCAAGGATGCGCAGCGGGCATATAACAGAAATCTGGAAACATTACTTAACAATGTCCAAAATAGCAAAGAACTTTGGTCACTTGTGAGAAAAATTAATGGAACGAACACCAGTAAAGCTATTAAGGTCGATGCGCACAGTCTGGCGGTACATTTCAAAAGCCTAATATTTAAAGAATCTGCATTAACACAGCACAGTTTCGCCCTGCCGTATGCATCAATTCCCGAATTGGACCGAGCGATATTACCCACGGATGTATCGAAAGCAATAGCGCGCTGCAAAAACAGAAAAGCACCGGGGAGGATAGAGTTTCAGCCGAATTTTTAAAACATGCAACACCACAATTTATAGTACACATGGCAGACACTTTCAACGTCATATTTGAGTCAGCAGAAGTCCCAGACAGCTTCAGGAAAAACATTATATACCCGATTTACAAAAAAGGCGACGTTATGGATCCGGGAAATTACAGAGGCATATCCTTTCTGAATGCGATGATGAAGGTATTTACTTCAATCGTGCTAGCGCGACTTACGAGTTGGGTCAAATCGCATGACATATTGGGAGAATACCAATCAGGATTCAGGGAAGGCTACTCGACTGTGGACAGCATTTTCGCACTAACATCAATTGCAAAGCACTATCTGGAGCAAAAGAAGAAGATGTATGTATTCTTTGTTGACTTCAAAGCCGCGTTCGATACGGTAGACAGACGTAGTCTTATCTTGAAATTAAGCAACCTGGGAGTTTCAACAAAGATCATTGATGTCATACAAAGCCTCTATTGCCTTAACAAAACTACCGTATGGGATGGAAAGGAGTTGTCTGAATGGTTTGAAACGAATTTAGGAGTTAAGCAGGGGTGCCTGCTTAGTCCATTACTATTTGCACTATATGTGGACGACATTGATGCGAACCTGCCTGGAGGTGTAGAACTGGGAACACGGCGTATCAGGGTATTGATGTATGCGGACGATATGGTGCTGTTGGCTGACAGTCCAACTAGCATGCAGCAAATGATTGACGCCCTTAGTACATATTGTCAAAGATGGAGCTTGAAGATAAACATTGAGAAGTCTAAGGCGATGGTGATAAGAAACAGCAGAGGCCGCAGGGCAAGATTAGATGCGTGGACATTAAACGGAGTCGAACTTGAGACAGTAAGCGAGTATCAATACCTGGGCATGTTACTAACCCCCAATATGTCTTTTACCAAACACCTGGGAAAAAACTGACGGACTCCAAAGTCGCTATAAATAGTACCTGGAAAAATCTGCTTGGGAAAAAGACCGTCAATAACAGTACAAAGTACAAATTGTTTCTCGCTACAGCCAGGGCTATCATGTGCTATGCGGCACAGGTCTGGGGCTTTAGTCGGTACGAGGAAGTTGAGCGACTCCTGCGCTTTTTTATCAAGAAAGTATTCTACCTGCCAATGAATGCACCAAACTATGCCATACATATTGAAACGGGACTGACAACCCTCTTTCAATATACACTACAGCTGCACTTCAATTATGTCAATAAAACTATGCGGATGGAACCGTCGAGACTACCAAGAATCATTGTTGAGCATCTACTGGAGAGCAAATCACAGTTCTTTCAAAAATGGGATAGTATGGCGAGAGAACACAACACAAGCATGTTTACAAATGATAGCAGTGCCTGGGAGGTATGGCAGTTAAACTTGTTGCGGCAAATAGACAGTAGTGAGAGAAGCCAATTCGAGCGCGAAGCACGTCAGAGCGAAACGCGAGGCACCTATAAATGTCTCGAATTCAACCTTGCCTCTAATAATTATTTTAACGACGAGTTCAATACATACGCCATATCGCTCATATTTCGAGCAAGAACAGAATCGATCCGCCTCTGCTATACACCACACGTCACGACAGTAAGCTGCTGCACCCTCTGCAATTCTAGGGAACGAGGAGATATAGCCCATTTTGTAGCACGATGTCCGATTCTAGGAGAGTTACGGGCACCGCATTTTGGACAATGGAGCATGACAACACAACAATTGCACGAAGTATTAAATGGTCAGAATTGGAATAGTCTTATTGGATACCTTAAAGAGGCTATAGAATATCGGCGAGAAATTATGATAGATGTCTAGACAGAACATTCCAATCGCATCATGGTGGAGAACGGCGTAAAGACTCGTGACGAGCGGGGCAGCTGCGGTAGTACCTACCGTGGTGTTGGTATGGGCAGTCTGCTACTCCAGGTTCCTTACATTTGCTGCAGGTGTCTGCTGTCGTAATGCCTAGCGTGAGTGGCTGTTAGACGGTGAACAGTCCACTCTTGTCTCTTGTCTTCACCCCGCCTGGGTGGAAAGTGGTGATCAAGGTTGTATGGGCGAAAGTTTAGTTGCCAGCGATTAGCTCCAAGCTCATTTTCAAAGTTGCACTTAATAAAAGTTAAAAAAAAAAAAATAGAGGAAAGCTAACTTCGGCTTGACCGAAGTTTATATACCCTTGGACCATGATATTTTTCTGCCAGTTTTTTATATGGCAGCTATACGATATATTCATCCGATTTTGATCAAACTCTCTAAAATTGTGTTGAGACAGATAATATTGTATTTATAACTGATACGCTACCATTGAAAACAAAAAGGTTTTTCTTACTAAAACCATTTTTCCGACCGATCATTCCTATGGCAGCTATATGCTATAGTCATCCGATTTGGATCAGACTAAGCAGAACTGTGTGGTAGAATATAATATTGATCTGTAACAAGTTTGGGGGCGATAGCATAGAAAACAAAAAAGTTTTTCTTACTTAGACTTTTTTTCAAACCTATATTTTGTATGGCAGCTATACTATATAGTTGTCCGATTTACATAAAACTTGCTGAAATTATGTGAAAGCATAAAAAACTTATAAATACGAGGTTTGGTAGCGATAGCATTAAAAACAAAAAAGTTTTTCTCACTAGAACTACTTTTTCAACCGATCGTTCCTATGGCAGCTATAAGCTATAGTCATCCGATCCGGCCGGTTCCGACAAATGTGCAGCGTATTTGTATCAAAAGACTTCGTGCAAAGTTTGGTTACGATAGCTTTAAAACTGACGGAGGAGAGAGCATAGAAGTGGGTGGTAAGTCGGTGGGAAGTGAATGGGATGTGAGCGGGATGTGGGTAGAAAGTGGGTGAAAATCAAATAATTTTCTCTTTGATTTAAATATAAACACATTTAATAACTAAATTTTCTTTGCCCTTTATATATGAATAATCGGCGGAATTCGAAATTGAGAATTACAAGTGGTCTCATGTTTTTAGGCAGATGGTAAATTCAATTCTATACATGTAGTGTTCTAGGCGCTTTGCCACTAGCGCGCGGAATAGCTCAACCGGTAGAGAGATACGGCATTTCAGTTGTGTTCAGACCAAGGGCTTCGTGTTCGAATCCCACAGTAATTAAGCATTTTAAAATTTAATCTCTTATATAAATCATTGCGTTTCAGAGCCCAACTGGTTGGTAGTGACTCCAATGGGAATCCTGCTCTTGGTTCAGGACAAACTAAATAAATATAAAAAGTTAATAAAAAAAAAAAAAATTTAATATTTTCATATTTATTCATATTAAAGTGTGAAACACTTTATATTTACGAATTCCATATTTGACGCTAAATCAATGGTAAAAATATTAAATTCAAAGTGTAAATATTAAAATTTCAGTGCATTTTTTGCTCTCCTCTGTGGGTGGGTGGAAGTTTATTTGTCGGCCGCGCAATGCAAACAGAAGAAGTAAGGTCTTGATATTTATCATACTGAGGAGACCAAACGCAAGAGCAATATTCAAGGATCGGGCGAACAAGAGAGGTAAACAGAAGTTGAGTGATGTAGGGATCATCAAATTCCTTTGACCAGCGTTTAATAAAAGCCAAAACGGCCTTACCTAGGTCAGTCATAGTATGGATGCGTTCAAGATTGCTGTGCCCTATAGAGTAGGTAAGCAAATGAGGTCTATTGCGGTAAAATGTCATGTGCTTGCACTTTGATTGATTTAAGTACAGCAAATTGTTTTGGCACCAAGATTGAAGATTAACAAGATCATTCTGTAACAGATTATGAAATTATTAATTAATTATGAATTATGAAATTGAAGAAAGAAATTGTTACATCATCCGCATACATCAAAACGTGGGATGAGGTTATTACCTGGGGGAGGTCATTTATAAACAGACCAAAAAGCAATGGGTCAAGATGTCGCCCCTGCGGAACACCAGAAAAGACATTCACTACTTTTAATGGAGTTGAATTAAATAAGACTCGCTGGATCCGATTTGACAAATACATTGAGATCCATTTGAGCAGTAATACAGGGAAACCAATTAATGAAAGTTTATGCAAAAGAAAAAGATGATTTACAGAATCAAACGCTTTGCTAAAGTCAGTAAAAACAACGTCAGTTTGCTGCTTTTCAAGAAAACCTCGCCGGATTATAGAGCTAAACTCAAGGAGATTGGTTGATGTCGAACGGCGCTTCATAAAACCATGTGGAGTTGGAGAAATTATGGAGCTACAAAAGTGTTGCTCAAATAGCTTGGGGATCGTACATAATTTTGCAATGCCACGATAGTTCTCGATGTTAGCCTTACTCCCTTTTTTATGGAAGGGTATAACGAAAGATTCCTTCCACATAGTTGGAAGAAACGAATTATTGAGAGACATTTGAAATAGACTCGATAAAGGCTTACATAAAGAACTTGCGCAATACTTTAAAACACAACCAGGAATGTTGTCTGGTCCAGACGAAAAAGACGGTGGGAAATGAATGGGAAGTGAATAGGAAGTGGATGGAAAAACGGTGGGAAGTGGATTGAATGTGAGTGGGATGTGGGTAGAAAGTGGGTGGGAAATGAATGTGAAGTGAATAGGAAGTGGGTGGGAAGTGGGTGGTAAGTCGGTGGGAACTGGATGGGATGTGAGCGGCATGTGGTTAGAAAGTGGGTGAAAAGTGGGTGGAAAGTAAATGGGAAGTGGGTGGGTTGTGGGAGGTAAGAAGTAGGATGTGTGTGGAAAGTGAGTGGGAAGTGGTTGGGTTGCGGATGGGATGTGGGTGGGCAGTGAGTGCATTGTGGATGGTGAGTGGAAGTGGTTGGGAAGTGATTGGAAAGTGTATGGAAAGTGGATGGGATGGGAAGTAAATGTAAAGTGCATGGGAAGTGGGTGGTAACTCGGTGGGAAATGGATGGGATGTGGGTGGAAAGTGGGTGGAAGGTTGATGGAAAGTGGGTGGAAGGTTGATGGAAAGTGGGTGGGAAATGAATGGGAAGAGAATGGGCAGTGAATGGGAAATGAATTGGAAGTGGGTGGGAAGTGGATGGAAAGTCAGTCAGTGGGAAGTGGATGGGATGTGAGTGGGATGTGGGTAGAAAGTGGGTGGGAAGTGGGTGCAATGTGGGTGGTATTGAGGGAAAATCCAGAAACAAAGTCGTAACGTGGAAAAGGCAAAGTAGCAAAACGTTGATTTCAAGCCAATATGTGGAAGGTTCGATTTCTAGGCTCTACGGGGGACGCAAATTTAACAAATAATTTCAAGTTCCGTAATTAATTGATTCAGATATTTTTTCTATACCGTTGAAAGCGCAGCGAAGCGCGAAGGGTTATATGTATTTTCCGAAAAATTCATTGTTAGGACAACTTTAGTAAAATTCAGAAAACATTTTCTTAAATTAAGGAAATTAATTTTCTGAGTGTACTTACAGTTTTAATTTCCCTCAAGCTATCAAAGTCCAACCGATTTGCCTCAAATTAAACAAATGCTCGTTTAGCTTCTATCATGCTACCAATTACGATAGCCTCCGATTACCCAAGCCAGAAGCAAATCAAATAACACATCAATGTTTATTGATCAAGATGAGTCATCATACGAAATGCCAAATAAACCCGTAACAATATTCTACACTTGTTGGCTGCACTTTCCATAGAATCCCTGACACTGATAACATAAATACGTACGTCGTCTATATGAGACCCCAATAGTGTTTATGCCAATTTCATTGGAATTGTTTGTTTACACACTGCATTCAGGTGGCTGCTGATAACAATTGGTGGGAGGGAGGGATTTCCTGAACACTCACTAGCCTTTGGCCAATTGAGACATCAAGGAACAGCCCCACAATGAGCTGTATGTCAAATGGTAGTTAACATGCTGCCAGTGTTTGGTATGTCTATGGCAATTTCTAATCTTATCGTTATTGTTGTTTTTGGACAAGCAGTAAACTTATGATTTTTGTGTACCAAAAGTGGTTGACAAGTAGGAGAGCTCTGGGGTTAGAAACATTTAGATGAACAAAAAGTTTTGATTTAACAGTGAGCCACTGGTTTCTATTATCAATAATAAATACTATGAAAATAGTTGGCGTGACCTTAAGATAACCCCTGAAAGTGTTCTAAGCCCTTATAAATGCAACTCAAGTTCAGCTGAGCCACAGATTTACTTAAATCCTAGGCGAGAGAACAACTCAGAATGCTTTCAATTCTGTTACTTACTGTTCTAATTAGCAGTGGACAATCTCAAGGCAATTCATCGCAGGAATGGCTGAACTATAAGACCAAATACCACAAGGCATACCCAACTGAAGCCTTAGAGCAGGAGCACTATCAGATTTACGAGCAGAGTAAAAAGCTATGCGAGGAACACAACAAACTTTATGCCGAGGGCAAGGTTACATTTGAAATGGGTCTCAATGAATATTCCGATATAAAACTGCAAACCCATATGCCTCCAATGCCAGTAGAGGATGATATACCAATTGTACGTGCTCCGCAATCTCTAAAACGTAAACCTGAGATTCACTACGGCTTGGTCAGCAATGTGCTTTGGACTCTATCGGAATACTTCGGAATACATTCCACCACACCTAATCCACCGACTCAATCGGAATACTTCATGTCCTACGATGAGATCCACAGAGCTGGCATTGGCATCGATTGGAGTGAACGGGGTCTGGTCTCTCCAGTGCAAAATCAGGGCACCACCTGCCAAAGCTGTTGGGCTTTCTCCTCGACGGGTGCCTTGGAGGCGCAACTGCGTATAAAACATCAGAATCAAGTGACTTTATCACCCAAGAATCTCGTCGATTGTGCCGGCGAACCCAATCGGGGCTGCGGGGGTGGTTTCGTGAGTACTGCCTTTAGGCATATTATGAAAGTGGGTGGCATAGCCCACCAGCAGGCATATCCAACCTATAGACCCGTAAAAGACAACTGTAGCTATGAACCGTCACAGAGTGGAGGCACCCTGATAGATTATGTCACCATACCCGAAGGCGATGAACACGCCCTGGCCGAAGCTGTTTATAATGTGGGACCAGTTGCAGTATCCATACACCATGGGACTTCCACGTTTTCCCAATACAAAGGAGGTGTTCTCTTTGATGAAAACTGTCCCAATAATAAGCGATCGCTTTCTCATTCCATGCTGGTGGTGGGCTTTGGCACCGATCCGAAAGGCGGCCCATATTGGCTGATCAAAAACTCCTGGGGCACTCAATGGGGTGAGAATGGTTATGTCCGTTTGGCACGCAATCACAATATGTGCGGAGTGGGTATTCTGGGTCAATATCCCGTTGTATCGAACATTTAAATGCCAACAATAAAGTCGAAAGGTGTCGAAAGGTGTCAAATGGTGATGGAGAATTTAGCTGGCTGCTGACAGTTTTGGTTTGGGCAGGCTCAGAAGAAAAGAGTGAGGATTCAATTCTACTCATTGTTCAAGTCCATGGACTTGATGCTCATTTCATTATCCAACCAATTTCCCACCCAAATATCACATCCATGCCCTTACATATCACATGTTTTTTTTTTATACACTTGAAAAGTGTATTATAATTTTGCCCAGAAGTTTGCAACGCATAGAAGGAATCATCTCCGACCACATAAAGTATATATATTCTTGATCAGCATGACGAGCTGAGTCGATTAAGCTTTGTCCGTCCGTCTGTCCGTCCGTCCGTCTGTCCGTCTGTCTGTTTCTACGCGAACTAGTCCCTCAGTTTTGGAGCTATCGAACTGAAACTTTGCACAGAGTCTTCTTTTTACTGCACGCTGCTAATATGTCGGAACCGACCGGATCGGATAACTACTTCTTGTAGCTGCCATACAAATGTTCGTTCGGAAAATGGGTTTTAGTAAGAAAAACTGTTTTGTTCTCAATATTACTGCTCTCAAACACGGTCATGGGTACTATGTAAAGTTTTTAAGCTGATCTGCAAAGTTTGGTCGAAGTCGCTAACCGTTGAGACAAGCTATTTCAAGTGTATCAAAACTTCGGTACAGACGAAGTTAGCTTTGCCTTTCTCGTTTTTTTTTTTTTTTTTGTTGTATAGGGGGAAAGCATGAAAAGCCAAAAAGTGTGGGACTCGGAATTCCTCACCCACTAAAACCACCCCTACTCTCCGTTTCCCTCTTGCGGAACTACCGCTAAGTATTACTTCACAAGGGGGAGATGGCACGAAGGCCTCCACTAGATTCCTATCTAGGGGTTGAAGTCGAATTGCGCTGTGACAGCGCCGCTGTCGTTCAGCGCGACGCAAGGATTTCAGTACTTCAGCAACCATGGTGCATACAGCATTCCAATTGTTTTGCGAGCTAAGTAGGATGTCCATCAAGTCAGTGACTGTGAATGGCCTCCCAATACCTAGGCTTAGCTCTTCCCGTTCGGCAGCGAATCTCGGACAGACAAAGAATATATGTTCTGCGTCTTCTATGGTCCGCGTACAGTGTGTACAAAACGGATCTGTCTCATGCTTAAATCTATAAAGATAGGATTTGAAGCATCCATGTCCGGTCAGTAGCTGTGATAGGTAAAAGTCAGTTTGTCCGTGCTGTCTACCCACCCACGGCGTTAAGTCCGCAATCAGTCTTCTTGTCCAGCTGCCGTTGGTGGTAGCACTCCACCTCGCTTGCCATTTCGTCATCGTCCTCTCTCGTTGATGCTCATCTGCTTCTCTGCTTTCCAACGCTAACAGGTCTAGTGGTACCATTCCAGCTAGAACTAGCGCCGCGTCCTCCGAGACAGTCCGAAAGCTGCAGGTAACTCGAAGAGCACATCTCCTGTATGCTCTTTTGCATCCTCGGCTGTATGACGGCACTGTCATTGCAGGGGCCCATATCGGTGCTGCGTACATTATGATAGAGCTAACTACGTTGCAGATCAGCCATCTGCTACGCTGTCGAGGTTCACCGATATTTGCCATAATTCCCGATAAGGCATTTGTTGCTCTGATAGCCTTTTCCTCCACGTACGCTAGGTGGCTATTAAAATTTAGCCTGTGGTCCAGCATAATCCCCAGGTACTTTATAGCCTCCTTTGATGTTATACGCTGTTTTCCGACCGTGATGCTGGCAGTTTCCACACGTTTCCTGTTGTCCTCTAGCCAGTCGGTCACTCGCACTATAGCGTCGTTGGTTTTATACTGCACATCCTCCAATTTCTTGTCTACTGAGACGATCGCGATGTCATCTGCAAAGCCAACAATGCTGACGCTTATCGGCGTAGCTAGCCTAAGGACTCCATCATACCTCACGTTCCACAAGATCGGTCCTATAACTGAGCCCTGTGGCACGCCGCCTGTGACTTCGTATGTTTTCCTCCCATCCGATGTGTCGTAGAGCAGTGTACGGTTCTCGAAGTAGCTGGACATTAGTTTCACCAGATAATTAGAAATACCAAGACGAGTGAGTGCTTGTAGGATCTTTTCCCAGCGGGCGGAGTTAAATGCGTTCTTTACGTCGAGCGCCGTAACCAGGCAATACTCCTTACTGCCGCCACGCCATCTTCTACCAGCTGTGGCCCTGCGGGCTGTGTGCACCGCCATTGATACATATCACATGTGTGTTGCTGCATTCGTTCGACGGCCCAAATAGCCACCACTACGTGTTGCTGGCATTGTTTAGTGCAACATATATAGTCATATAAACACATGTACCGTATAACTATTATCTATACTTCTTCTTTAAGCTCACCGAAAGCTCCTTAGTCTAAGCTTATTATGTCTAGCGAATAAACTTAGTTTAGTTTGAGACGTGCAACGAAGCACACAATAAAAACCAATAAAATTGACAACGAAGTTGGTCATCATCTATTCACATTGTGGCTACTATCGAACATAGCTGACTCCCACAACCAGGCCAGGGCCTTAATGAACACAGGCACTTACCATCTAGCACCTCTACGAACATAGGTTGCTACCTAACTGAGGCAAACTCTGCCTATGTACACTGATAGGCCAAATTCAATCGATATTTTTGTAATTTACAAAATAATTCCAATAATAAAACAGCGTCGTGAACTCAAAATCAAGTTTTTCAGAGGGATATAACCATACATTTACATGCATTTGTATGGAATTTAGAGTTCTATGACGTTGAATTTTTCAATTTTTATTTCGTTTTGGCATAGAATCGCAATGTAGAAAAAAAACAATTTTTTGTTTGTTTATTTTGTTAAATTTTTAACAAAGCTGTTCGATCAAGAAAAAAAGGGAATGCTAATGAGTTCAATGGTTAAAAATGATACGAAACTTCATGATGTATTCTGGGAAAGGCATTAGAAAAGCATGCATAATTGACTTTTGAGTGTTGTTGGCATACCTAATTAGTGCATTTGAAGCAGTAATAACGAGTTTTACGACGCAGCTTATTGCCTGTTTCTAAACATATTCGACAGAGTTTTCGGCCGGTTAGTGTATTAGGACCGCTGTGTTGAGGAACCACAACACTGCTGGCAAGATTTCTTGCTCTGCCGAAGAACGATTGTGTGGATTATTCATGCGATTTTTAACATATGCAAGGACCAATATTATGCAAAGCGTATTCAAAAATGTGCATCTTTTGTCTGTTCGGTTGATTCCATCGTTTTGCTTACAAATTATCTTTGCTTATCAATAATGTGGCAGAAGAATGCATATGTCCAGCATCTTGTTGACCGTTTTTTTGTATAATGCGTTGGCATTTGGTCTACAGAATCAACGCCGCCCTTATTCGACGCTTGGGGTTTCATGGCTTCGCCTTCAACATTTTCTGTGTAATGAACGGTGGACAACAAATTGACCGCCGTATTCTCTGTACCAAAACAGCAAAACAAAACTGGCACAAAAACCAAACTTAGTTGAAAGAGCTGGCCGTTTGGCGCTCTTCAACGCTTCTTTGGGAACACTTTCTTTTGTTTAATCAAATGGTGCCAATATGTAGTAGCCAATTGTTGAGCGCCGCCTACTGTTGTAAAAAAATTATCGGCTATCATTGTTCTTTTATTCAAAAAGTTCCATATATCACGAATGGGAGCTGCTTTATCTGTCTTTGACTATCATCAAAACTGATATATCGGGACAAAGCAATGAATCGTTTGTGCGACATAGCTGCACTGAATATTGGCAGCGCATCAGATCGCCACAATAGCCTCGAATCCTGCATATTATGATGCGTAACACCAGAAGCCAAAAGAATACTTTTGACGCTCTTTACTAACAATACACACATGTATGCATGTGAATACATTCCTGCGTATGTTCTATGTGAGCAATGCTATGTGTAATGCAGTCGAGGGAAACAACTTTCAGGGGAATGAAATGAATTTACAATAATAAATAAAGATTTTTTGATTTTTATACAAATTGCCTGTATTTTTGTGCCTATAGTAGCCCGCATTATTTTTAGATCCTGAAAGAATTGGAATCATCATATCAAAGTCAATTTATAAGCATCACAGTAAAAATAGACTATTCGCAGGAACGGCTGCAACCGTGATGAACAGCACCACACTTTAGTTCGTGTGGGACCTTACTTTAAACATATCCTGATAGCCTCTTAGTGTAAATCTTACTTTCATCTAGAAGTGAACAGCGCAGAATAGTAGAAATTTTGCATTGATTTACTATTCCGAATAGATATATTTTTAGTAAATATTATTTTCATATGTCTTGGCTATAAAAAAAACAAAATGCAATGGTCATGCTACCTTTTTGTTAAAAGTTATGACTTCAAACGAAGTCTACGCCAACTACTTCAAAATTAAACATGTAGGCCAGGGCAACAGTATGTATGAGTGATAAACTTTGAATCCAAGTCGCAGACCCTAAATCTAATTTTTTCTTACAAAATTTTTTTGTTATGCCTTTTTTAGACGAAAACGCATCGTTTAAAGGGGTATCAGTATGGCCTTACATTTTTACATACAAAAAATGTCCGACCTAGACTAGTGAACATACGTATATGGCATGCGAAACACTTAGGGTGTTCACTGGACCGGACATTTTTCCATACGATTTTCAACATGTGAAGATCTTTGCACAACATGGCTCAAAAAATTCTGTATATTTTATAAAGCATTTATCAAAAATCCAAAATCAGGTATTCGGATGTTTGATGGCCTCGAGAAGGCTTTAAAAGATCAAATTTCCCCGTAATTTGTCTTTGAGCTACCTAGCTAGGCACGTCATCGTAGGCAGACAACAATTTTGACAAAATTGTTCAAAATAATTATTATAAAATGTCATACATTTGTGCAGTTACTCAAACGGACGTCGCAAAATTGATGATAATTGTTGATTATGGACAATATACAAGAAGAACGTACGACTGTCCCTGTTCACTTTGTTGAGCACATAGGCACTTGGGGAAAAGTGTAAGCATTTCCAACAACAATTTACTCTGAACAAATTGTGCACAACTTGCTCGACCCAGACCCTGACTACGAAAAGTCGGGCACTTGTGCTTAAACAGTGTGCCCATATTTTGTCTAGAATAATTGTTATAATTCTGTGCTAAAAGTGTAATACAAATTCAATCAGTTTGTCATTGCTCTCAACCAAAAGTAAGACCACCATTTTTATTCGATTCGAGAGTTGCTACGAAATGGGGTAACTTAAAATGTGGACTGAGGGTAGGCAGAGTCAGCCGCAATCGACTCCTAAGAAAACGCTGAGAGTGTCTACCAAGTAAGCTGTTCCAATAAACTTTTAAGTTGTGGTAACTGCCCGGACTTCCTACTACGGCATCTCGTATGCGTAGTTTGTGGTCACATACAACATGCAGTTTTACTAAATAGATACGTTGGCGAGAAAAATAAACTTCATGGTTTTTAGCAGGTTTTTCACATAGCTTGATCCCGCTTCCGTCGATAAACCCAATGCAGTGGGGCAACTCATTAAAAGTTAAATTCACAAGTTGCTGACGCTCAGCTTCATTTTTCCAATGTATATACTGCGACATAAGCAGCTAAAATGCTGTAAATATCCTTTTCGTAATCATGGTTAAATTTCCACCATCAGTGATTCCAAATATTGTACACATTTTTCGAATAGATGCACTGTCTCCAGAGGAGCCCAAATGAAACAACACTCTGGCGAGCTGTAATCAATTGGCATTTGATTTTTGAATCCAGTTGTAGCAAAAACTTTTTCTTTCTTTATCAATTCCAGCAATATTCCGAATTGGTTCCCAGTTACGCGCAAAATTTGCTTAAATCGACGCTCATCAAATGAGGTGAGGATGTTGTTTCGCTAACTAATGGTTTTGGGCACGTTAGAGATACCTCCTCGACGGCAAGAATATATGCAAGCGACATCGTCCATAAAGTCATCCAACAACTCATCCATTGCGAAATCAAGCTGGTTCGGTGGACATACATCTGCAAAAGTCGACAACAGTTAAACGTGCAGATTATTAATAGCAAAATACGCACCTTCAATCATTTCAACTTCACGATTCAATTCAACTGCTTTATATTCAAGAAGAATATCTTTAATGCTTTTAGTTGGCATTTTTTATTTATGTAATTTTTTCTCACCAAATCTCGAAAACTTAACAGGCGGAATGTTAAACGTAATTGTGCACAAAGGGCATAGCCGGATAAGCCTGGGAAACCCAGAAGATTTTTAATTACTACTAGCAATATGCAGAAATTCTACAACATAAATATCGATATATCTGGTCTCACATCACGTTTCATCATGATCTGTTGATTGAATATTGATAATATTTAACGTAGTTATCCGTAACAAAATTCTGGATTTTTTACTCTTACTCCTTTCGTCAAAAAACGGTGGTCAAAATTTTCAAAATTGGAAATGACCACTTTCGAGTTTCGACAATACCACGGAATTATTACAGTTGATGTGTCTTTTAACCAAGGCTGCAACCCTCTAAAATTTTGCAGAAGGTTCGGTCCGGGGGTTCGAACCCGTTGTAAAGTCTAAGGTTCGGTTCGCGGACCGGTTCTCGGAAACCCTCAACCCAAGGTTTTGGTTCGAACCTCGGTTCGCTTGAATATAAAAGAACAGTTTCTATTTAAAAATACTTATTTCTTTAATAAATATTTTATACTTTTTTATATGGGTATTTGCGACCTGTTTTTTGTCAAACATTGTATATCTGGCTGGCTTGAGGTCGGTGGAGAGTTACAATTCAATGTAATCAACACAAATCAATAGAGATTAATTACAACAACTTGGAATAGCAATTGGTATGTCCGTACAACGATCGCTGTTTCGAAGATAACCACATCTTCTCATCAGCGGACTCTTGTATTGCATATTCACATTCAAACGACCACTTAGACTCAGGTTTCGCCAGGTTAATCTCTATTGATTTGTGTTGATTACATTGAATTGTAACTCTCCACCGACCTCAAGCCAGCCAGATATACAATATTTTATACTTTAATAATGTGATTTAAGTTGTCAAATTCAGTCGCTGACATTTACAACATTTGAGAACTGCTTAGTTTAAGCTAAAAAGCATTATATCTTCTAGGAGCTGTTCATCTTTACTGGCTCTCAGATTATGAAGATAAAATTTAAGTGTTGAAAAGACCCGTTCAACTGATACCTGAGTTGCTGTAACAGCAAGTAAAGTCAGGACAATATTTTTAAATTCCTGGCTATTTTCACCTTTCAAAATTTTGAAAACATTTGTCGATGTCGAAACATTGACGATGTCGTTCTATTGGACATACTTCGAGGGCATCTGTAACATCATTTACAGAGTTTATTTTTAATATTTATTCTCTTCTTCGAAGTCCAACGCTAAGTCATTTAAAGTTGCATTTTGAAAACTCTTATTGGGAATTTGTTTTGGGAGCTTCAGCATGTATGTAACATTAAATGGTGGAAGCCCTACTAATGTCAAACTTAACTTTCTTCAAAAAATCGTTAACTAAATTTAGAGTGCGTGCAGCACACCAAACTGTAATTCTCCAGGTATTATATTTGGAGAAACCTTCACCATCATCATTACATACATCATATTTGCATTTTATGAATTTTCTAATCACATTCGAGTCTTTAAATGATCATAAATGCGCCCGTTTTCTGATCATAAATGAAACTTTTGTCGGGAGAAAATGAGCAGTGATTTAAGCCCCGTTTTTTTAGATCAGTTTTGATGAAGTTTCGAGTCATTCGGGAGTTTTTTCGAGTCTTTTTTAATGAGTCAATAATTGAACAAATGCATGAGTCATTTCCGAGTTTTTCTTTAATCGCACATGAAACTAATTTCTTTTTAATCATCAAAAGAGCTCAAATAAGACTCGTCAAGGGGATTCTTGTTAAAATGATCTTCCAAGTGCTGGGTGGGCCTTTTCTGCTGTACAGTTATCATTTAAAAGTTATCCTGCTCGAATTTGCTGCTCGATTTCGCCATATTCGCTTCTTTAATGACGTTGATAGTATAAATCTTACCTAGAGAATAGTCGTAGGATTAGAGAACGTCTTAAATTTTTCAAGTCAGATTCCTTATTTTCTATATTTTCCTGTATGCAATGGAAAACCACATAATTTGGTGAACCAAACCAAATTTTTCGAGGAGACAAAAATATTAGGGGTTCGGTTCATGGTCCGGTTCGATGGACCCAAAAAACCCGAACCAAACCGGTTCTAAGGGGTTCGGTTCAGAACCGGTTTGCAGCCTTGCTTTTAACCATCTAATTAATAAAAAAAACTTATATTTTTAGGAGTGGTGCAACAAGGTCAAATTAATTAAAAACATAAAAATATAAATATTTGGTATTTAATTTTGTTTTAATCTTTATCGCAGCATCTCGGTAGGCTTGACTATGTAAAACAACCAACAGTTCGCATGCCGTTAGGGGCAAGCTGCAATATGTGGCCCATTATACAGTCAAGAGTTTTGCCATTAGGTGTTTATTTAATAAAAATGTGATCTGTTTTTCTAAGTTAATGTCGAGCCTCCGATTTGATGCGTAGTATAATGCTATCATTTTCTGTTTCATCTGCAATTCGTCTTTAAAAAGATTTGATCCGACAAATCACGACACTCTTTTAGATAGCACGCTATCTTGCGCACGATTCCCATTTATGGCAGCATTTTAAAAATTGTCAACTTTTCCAACAAGAAGCTGGTACTTTTGTTATAAAATTCCGTGCAAAGCTTTAAATGCCCACCTAATTTTGATGCCAATCCAGGATTGTTTTGCTTCCCAGGTCGGCAGTTGTTTTCTTTTGCGTTTCAGAGCTGGCAAAAGAACTTTATGGCCTTTTCCTTCGAGATCCTCAACAGCTCGATCAACAACAATTATATGCCCTGGCTAAAGCAATTTTTGAAATCCGTCCAGATCATGTAGTAACAGCTTACTACTTGCGTTATTTACATTGGACTTATATGGTTCAAGTAGTCAAAAATATAACCATTGTTGGTGCAAATTGTAGATGGCTTGCGCAGGGGAACTTTCTTCTGACCTAAGCATGATTTTTTTGCGGATTCGAAAGCGAATATATGTTCCATTGCAAATGATCACCAATTTATCTACACCTATTTTTAACAACGATTTGGTTTTTCTGTTTTATTTGCCGTACCAATTAATCTGGATTCAGCATTCAGCCCAAAGATTGCTGAAACATAATTTTGAAAAGCCGTATTGAGAAACCACTTACGGCTGGGTTATTCCATTTTTATAACCTGTTCTCATTGAAAATGGGAAAAAGAGGATCATGAAGTTGTTCAAATGTATGTAACTGCCAGAAGGAAGCACCTCCGACCCCATAAAGTATATATATTCTTGATCAGCATCAACAGCCGAGTCGATTTAGACATGTCCGTCTGTCCGTCTGTCTGTCTGTATGAACGCGTCGATCTCAGAGACTGTAACAGATAGAGCCACAGTTTTTGGCATGTATGTAGGTGTATACTGTACCCATATCGAGTTTATTTGAGATTTGGAAAATTTCTCCTCCTCCATCTTTTAACAGCGAAAAACTGTCTTTCTCTCTGTGTAAACGCGTGGATCTCAGAGACTATAAGAGGTAGAGCCACAAATTTTTGCATGTATAGTGTACCCAGATCAAGTTTGCTCCAGATTTTGTGATGCCACATTATTCGTCGAAAGCGTATGAGGCAGTTCTGGTTTCAACAAGACGGCGCTCCACCGCACACAAGTCGCATAACAATCGATTTTCTGAAGAAATTGTTTCCGGGCCGTTTGATGTCGAAAAGTGGTGATTTGGACAAGGCCACCGCGTTCGCCCGATTTGACGCCGCCTGACTTCTTCTTGTGGGGATATTTGAAGTCAAAGGTTTACGTTAACAAGCCAAGGACCGTAGAAGAGCTCAAGGACAACATTCGTGAAGAAATAGCCGCTATTCCGGCCGAAATGTTGGCGAAATCGATGGAAAATGCTGCAAAAAGGGCACAATACGCCATCAACGCCAGAGGCGGCCATTTGAGAGATATCATATTCAAAAAATTGATGTAAACAAATCTACTTGGAACAAATTAAATGATTAAGATTGCCAACCGCCAAATTTTTATTTTTTTCTTTGATTATTTTAAAAAAAAACATGGGTCCGTCGAATATGGGCAACCCTGTACATACAAACACACACATACACCGCCGCAGCGAATATAACATTTTATACAATACACTTTACACTTACCTGCCAAATTCTCCACTACATGGTGCAAGTTCTCGCTTTCCTACCAATTTATTAATTGTTCATCGGCCATTTAACTTTTTTTACTTTCTTTTACACACTTTTACCAAATGCTTCTAGCAAGTTCCCAAGTCGCTCTATACTGCAGATCGAACAACGATGAGAGAAGCAAATAGAGCGAATTTGCTTGCTCTCAGGTTGTACGCTCTCTCCAATTGGTGGTAACGTTCGATTCGTGCCAAATACAATCCCTTTTCGAATAAAATTTGCCCACTCGGGCTTAAAAATTTATTCCTACTGTCGGGATAAAATCACACTTTTTAGGCTTGAAAATTCCCCGCTTTTTTTTCTGTGTGGTAAGAGGGTTGTGCAGTGGGTGGAATGTGGCGGGAAAAGGGAGGAATGTGGGAGGGATGTGGGTGGTATGCAGATGGGAATTGGGTGGAAAGTGGGTGGGATGTGGAGGAAGTGGGAGGGGGGGGAGGGGTGTGGGTGGAGTGCTGATGGGAAGTGGGTGGGATGTGGGTGGGATGTGGGTGGGAAGTGGGATGGGAAGTGGTGGGGCAATGGAGGGGGAAGTGTGGAAGTGGGGTGGGGGTGGGGGGGGAAAAACCCATCAGGTAGAGTTCGATTTAGGTCTACGGGGTATTATTATCTAATATTGTTTGGTTCAACCCTGTTGAAGTGGAGAAAAGCGTCGAGTTATTTGCTAGTATTGTAGTAGTGGTTTGGGAGCTATTGAATCTTAAATTGAGAAATATTGTTTGTCACGCGGTAATCTAATATTCACCTAGTCAATATAAAAAGAATTCATTGTTACTTTAGGCTTCATCCCAGCCTAGGAGTGTGAATTTCTCGCCCCGTTTCTTTTAAGTTATGCCCTAGAGCTTAGCATAAGTTATTGCATTGATCATACGCCATGTACGACCCTTCAATTCTCGCTTCCTTCACCAACAAAGGCTAATAATTCAAATTGCTTCTTTGTCATTCCAATCAACCCAGGAGTCAACAATGTGCCGAGCATTTGCAGCATAATTATGCGAGCAGCCAAAGCCATTTAATTAGCCACAGGTCGATACACTGCAGAACTCACTGACCACTGCAAATGAACCAAAGCAATGCGCCAAAGCAACTGAAATTACAAAATGAAAAATCCACTCCCAGTTGCTTAGCTTTCGCAATTATGGCTAAACTAACCAAGGGACCAGCTGGAGCTGGCACTCAGTGCCTGCTGCTGTTCCTGTTCGTGTTGTGCAGCTGTGAGGGCAAGTGCCGTGATGAGCCGGCACGAGATTGTGAGGCCATTTGTGATGCAAGTGGCAAAAATTGCTCGATACGAGCTTTGGTCCTGCTGCCCAATGATGACATGTACCAGGCCTCATTACTGCGAGTGCTGCCCATTCTGAAGGTGGCCGAGCAGCAGATACGAGCAAAGTCGTTGATACCGCCGTACATTGATTTCGAGTGGCTGGCCCACGATACGAAATGTGATGCCTCTTTGGGTGTGATTAAGGCAATGGATGGCATCATCAAGCAATGTGCCCAGGTGATATTTGGACCTGTGTGTGACTACTCATTGGGTGAGTGGAGAGAGTGTGGTCAGTTTGTAGAAAGCAAAAGCTTAATTTGTGTGTAATTTCAGCTGCCGTCAGTCGCATCACCAAATACTTCAATAGCCAGGGCACTCCGCTCATCTCCGTGGGAGGATCTACCTATGATTTTGAGCAAAAGAAAACCGACTGCGGGGATGAGTTCTACATGTTGCTGCGCACCGGCATGCTCAGCTTTGAGACCCTCTCCGAGCTGACCATAAATGTGATGAAACGGTAAGTGGACCCTGGTTTTCAATTAAGCTTTATTTGATACATTTCCCCGCAGCCACAATTGGTCCAATTCCATTTTCTACTACGAACGCGACGGACAACGCAGTGTGGCTGGCCTGCACACTTGCTTTCTGATGATGAAATCCCTGGGCAAACAGATGCGTAAGGAGAACATGACATTTGCACAATTTCCGCTTGAGCCAAATTTGACAAATCGCACGGAGGAAATGCGCCGCGAAATTGGCAATAAGCATGCAAGTAAGTTTATTCGATTAGACATACGTGTAACAGTGTCAGAGTTAACATGGGTCAAGCTAACAGTTGGCATGTTATTAGATTGTGTTGGTGAAACTGCTTAGCGGAGACAACAACCAGTCTAAGAGAAATGCAAGCAAATGCATTTTTCAACTTTTGTGTATTTTACATATTATCTACAATGTAGATAGACTATCAGGTATTTATTGCAGGACTTGCAAGACTATCTAACCATATATTTTTACACGCTTGCTTAACGGCTCGGCCAGCTAAGCCCAAAGTATGCAAGTATTCGACCGATTTCGCCATAATCGAAACTCGTCCCCGCCCCCAGTTTTGAAGATAGACGACTCGGTCCTTCTAGAGATAGTTGCTAATGAGCAATACGTATCGATTTGCCGAAGAAATGATAAAGATCGGATGAGCGGTTCAGAAGTTATGAGCAAATTTAAAAATTTGAAATAATTTTTTTAAAATTTTTTAATTTGCTCATAACTTCTGAACCGCTCATCCGATCTTTATCATTTCTTCGGCAAATCGATACATAATCCTAATTACTAATTATCTCTAGAAGGACCGAATCGTCTATCTTCAAAACTGGGGGCGGGGGGCGGGGTTTTCGAAATTATGGCGAAATCGGTCGGAATACTTGCATACTTGTGGGCTTCTACACATTATCTACATGACTTTTGCCGACCACTGTAAACCGAAGACACAAACCCAAGTTGTAACATTTTGGGTTTGGTTATCGACTGCCACTAACTACCACATTGCTAATACAACAACCCAGTCTGTTAAATGCTAACATTGTTTTTTTGTGTGGAAAGTGGCAGATAGTTGCTTTGGCCCACACACATATATGTATATGATACGTATATCAACGTATACGTCCGCTATACGTATCAACGTATTAAATACCGGCTATACAAGTTTTCTTATGTATGAAATGTTCCTTCTATTCATTATATTATCTTTTGTTGACTTGGTAGACTAATTGTGCTCGAAATTTTTTGACAAAGATACGTTCTTACTATGAGTTTGTAATGTAAAATTGGCTATATAGCCCCAAAGGGTCAAGCCAAGCTTCTTACTTTGAGTTTAAGGCAACTTATTTTCCGGATCGTTTCAGATACGTTATAACTCTGTACAAATTTGATAAAGCCCTAAGCATGCGTATCATGTTTTCGTCTCGATTTTCGACCGAATCATTTTGTAAATTAAAATTTTAAAAGGGATTTTTCAAAACAGTAACATAAGCTTGGCAATTTCTTACTGCTTTTGAAAGCATTTACTGTGGTTTCAGTTTAATGAACTTATATTTAATAATCATTTTAAATGCGGTCACATCCGTATGCGACTGTAATACATATCGAGCAGAGCTCGGTACTTTTCATACTTTGTACCAAAGGTACACAGAGTATATTAAATTTATGCAAAACTATGTAACAGGGAGAAGAAATCATTTCCGACCCTATAAAGTATATATATTCTTGATCAGCATCAACAGACGAGTCGATATAGTCTGTCTGTATGCACGGACAGATCTTAGAAATGGTAAGAGATAGAGGTTTGACATGTACGGTCCCGTACTTCTTATACTTGCAGGCAGATCAGGTTTATTTAAAATTTTTGCACACGCTTCCTCTCGGAAAAGACTGTCTCAGAATCGCGGAGAGATAAGTGTATGTTTAAGTTAGAGATGTAAGCTTTAGCTTTTTATGAAAAGGCGGAAGTATCGAGCATCGATAGTTGTTAGTGATGTGTGAACCAGATAGATGAACTGGATCTGTGATTGGAGCTGGATGAACTAGGACCGCTACAATGGTTTCATTGGAGCGGGATGAAATGGTCACAGTAGTGACTCATTCCATGTGTCAGCTTTGATACGGAATAAGAACTACCCAAGTGCCATAGCGAAATGTAAAATATTAACATGGTGGTGGGAAAAAGAAGGATTTTTTTTGCCTTGCAACACTAGCTATAAACAACTGTGAATGAGGTATTCTTACATGAGGACTCTGGTTTCACAATTTGTGAGTTCAGTTCACACTGTGATTAATATTGGAAATGTTTAAACGTGATCAAAACCAAAATATGTTATTTTTTATGTAAAAGCATATGTTAAAATTGGTAAAAAAAATAGGTTTTAATAGATTGAAACGGGTGTTTTTCTCGGGTTTTGGGCTTTTAATTACACACTATTTACACGGGTTCCTATATACACACAGTTTGCTTTTAATAATGTAATTACGGGTTTTATGTTCATTTATATACTGCACTTGTATGCACCCTATTGGATGTCTTCCTTGTCAGCGACCCCAACAAAATTCTGATTTACGATCAGGTCTCAGCACCAGCTTTTTCAAAGCACGATCTAATCTTTTTGACGTATTAATTAGTCCTAGACCATATTGACCTTTCTTTTGAATATAGAGACTTTAAAACCATTGACTATACGACACTTGCGGTTGAATTTAGCAACTGTGATTCGACCCCCATCTACAACCTTACTACTCCCGACTTGCAACTAGCAGTATTTCACTCTAACTTTGACTTTCTACTAAATGTATGTGCACCACTTAAGACTAAAATATTTAAGCCATCCCAAAATCCATGGATCAATAATTCTATTAAACGCTATATTAAACTGCGTGATGAGGCCTACAATAGGTGGAAACACTACAAATTACCCGATCTACGGTTAGAGTCTGAAAAGCTCTGCTAAAAGTGCATATTACCACACAAAGCTAACCAGGGCAGGAGCAACTGGGCAAATTTGGAAGGAGCTCAAAAAGCTAGGAATTAGCAAAACCAGTCCACAAGCAGGTCGCGATCTGGATGTGAATGAACTAAATAAAAAATTTGTGCGTTCTGCTCCAACCCTTAATATGTACGAAAACAATATGCTTCACTGTGATAATAGTTTTAGCTTCATGTGTGTCCGTCCATGCGATGTTCTAGAAAGAATCCTAAGTGTTAAATCTGATGCAGAAGGTCTGGACAAACTAAACCCTAAATTTTTGAAAATTTTATTGCCAATGCTTATTGAACCAATAACCCGCATATTTAACACAGCTCTCACTACATCCATTTTCCCTAACAAGTGGAAAACCGCAAAAGTGATACCAATACGCAAATCGAATGGCGATTTTAGATCTATTTCCATCCTTCCTTTTCTATCAAAGGGCTTTGAGCAAATAATTGCCAAGAAAGCATCTTAAAAATAAAAGCTCTTATAGTCAAAAGCAATCTGGTTTTAAAAAGAATCGTAGTTGTACAACTGCCATTGTAAATATAGTCGAAGATATCCGTAAGCAAACTGACGCAAGCTATGTAACATTCCTGACATTATTAGATTTTTATAAAGCATTTGACAACGTGGACCACGGCATATTAAGCTCTCTATTCCACTTTTCTTCCTCCGCTTCGAAAATCATTAACTCATACCTTTCTTACAGACAAAAAAGCAAGCGTTGGGGGTGCCCCCAAGTACAAAGAAATACAAAAAAAGGGGTGGGGGGGGGGGTGTTGTTGGTGCGCTCTTTTTTTTCATATATAAAAAAGTCTTGCGGTATTTTTATTGAATTTTCAATTGTTCATAAAATTGGTTATAATAATGCGATTTAAGTCAAATATGCGCCGTTTTGTTCGATGACGAGTTCCCAACGAGATGCCAACTTCATAATGCCCCTCTTATAGAAGCTCGCTTCCCTATTGGCAAAAACTCGGAGAGCCAATTTTCACAGGACTCTCTTGTGGCCAACTTCCGACTACCAAGCTCGTTCGCCATGGACAGAAATAGGTGGTAATCACTTGGTGCGAGATCCGGACTATACGGTGGATGCAAAAGAACCTCCCATCCGAGCTCCCGGAGCTTCTGGCGCGTCACCAAAGATGTGTGTGGCCTGGCGTTGTCCTGATGGAAGACAATTCGGCCTCTGTTGATCAAAGATGGCCTCTTCTGCATGAGTGCTGCATTCAAGCGGTCCAGTTGTTGGCAGTACAGGTCCGAATTGAGCGTTTGGCCATAGGGGAGCAGCTCATAGTGGATGATTCCCTGCCAATCCCACCAAACACACTGAAGAACCTTCCTGGCCGTCAATCCAGGCTTGGCCACCGTCTGGGCAGCTTCACCGCTTTTCGACCACAACCGTTTGCGCTTTACGTTGTCGTAAGTGACCCACTTTCCATCGCCAGTCACCATCCGCTTCAAAAACGGGTCGATTTTGTTGCGATTCAGAAGCGATTCGCATGCATCCATACGGGCAAAAATGTTTTTTTTGCGTCAAGTCGTGTGGCACCAATACATCGAGCTTCTTTTTTGAATCCAAGCTTCTTCAAATGGTTTATAACGGTTTGATGACTCATGCCCAGCACTTGGCCGATGCTACGGCTGCTACTATGCCGGTCTCTTTCGATCAATTCAGCGATTTTATCGCAATTTTCGACGACAGGCCTTCCGGACCGTGGCGCATCTTCGATCACCTCTGCACCAGAACGAAAACGCTGAAACCATCGTTGTGCGGTGGAAATGGAAACTGTATCGGGTCCATAAACTGCACAAATTTTATTGGCAGCATGAGATGCATTTTTGCCTTTATCGTAGTATAGTACTGTAAAATATGCCGTATTTTCTCTTTATTTTGCTCCATGTTTGCGACGCTATAACTCACGAGCGACTAAAAACAAACAACAATAAATCAAACACGTGTTAGCGCGTGAAAAGAGCTTTCCAAAAAGCTCTAGCGTGAACCGATGCGACGAATACAACTAGAACTACGCGCTTGCAAAGACAAACTTAAAATTGGCGGAAATAGACCGCAAGACTTTTTTGACAACCTGTATAATTTTGTAAAAGTGTAACTCTTGTCCACTAATGAGGTTCTCTAGTTTTTTTAATCATATATAATATAAGAACAAATGTATTTTAATTATTAAAAGTACAATTTAAATGAATTTTAATTTGAATGCAAATAAGGTTAACAAATATCTTCTAATAAATCAAATATTGATGATAAAAATTTAGATTTGTCTCTCTTTGATAGTTTTCTTTGACCTGTTATAAAAGGGTCTGAACGCAAAAGAAGTTTCTGTATTTCTCAATATGCGACACATCTTCCGAGTATGTTGCCATTTCTTTGTTATTGGACTCCGCAGCTTCCTCTGAGAGATCTCCAACCGACAGCAATGCGTGCTCTATCACCTCCGAATTTTAAATTTATGCACTGTTGCTTGAAGATAGTACCATGGGTATATTTGTATCAACTGCTTAGCAGTATTCAACGCATAGCTTTCTAATTTTTTAGCGTTAGTGCAATATCCTGACGCTAAGGTTTCATCAATGCCTGTAATATCAGATGCCATGGCAATGCATTGCCCTGATTTGTTTGTATCGGCCAGTGCTATTATCAAAATCGTAGCATACTTTTTTGGATAGAGTTCTTGTCTCTTCGAAAGTAATAAATAAAAATTAACCGAAAATACAAACTTTTGCTTTCCATGCTTAATTTGATCTGGTGTATACAATAGTTTTCGATTGTCGATCAACATTTTATCAATGGTTGCTGAGACTTTGAGCTTGTAAACGGTCCTTAGATGGGAATGAACAGCATCTAAAGACAATCTATTATTTTAAGGACTCTTATGTTGACTTTGAAAATGGGTAAAGATCAAAAATTTATACATAAAGTTCCCTAAAAAACTCTTCAAGACCGCCTCGGTCTTTGTAAAACATAAACAAACCCACTCACAGGCGCCCACCATGAAAAGCTCTGGTAAATGCCACGTGCATATTCAAACTTGCACAATCAGCTGCCAGTGGCCAAACGCCGGCTGCACACACACACACACACACACACTTACACCCACACATAAGCAGATTCGACATCGAAACTAGAATAAATGCAGTTGAGACTTTCGTACGGGGCCAGAAGCCGGTGATAAACCGTTAAGTGCGCATCTCAAAAGCGGACCGCGTAGCAAACCTTTTTTGCCTGAAATCGTTGGTTAAAACTAAAAGTTTAACGTAAATAAAAGTGATTGATTGGATGATAAAATTAACTTAAATATAAATCACAAAACAAAAACTTTAAAAAGAAAACATTGCATAAATTCGGGCACGTGCAGCATTCGTTCCTTATCCTTCTTCGTGGACAACTTTGACAAGGCAAAGCGGCGATTTGATAAATGATCATCAAGCAACTGTGTGAAAAACAATGGGAAATAGGGGAAAGTGTCAAGCGTGCCACATTTAATGAATTACCAGGGATTTGTTTGCCTTTGGCAAGGCAAAACTAATTTCTTCATTTTTCCCAGTTATTTTGCAAGATTTAGTTTTTTGATTTTCGAGCAGGCTTCACCGGGAAATTGTATTCGGCTGCTGGCCTTTATGATTGTGGACAGTTTAGCTGCACCTTTAACAATTTAAAAACTGCCTCTAAAAACCACCAAAGAATTCTGTGTTTTTTGTTTCTTTAGTTTTTAAGCAAACTATTGAAAACAAATTATCTTAAGCCAACAGAAAAAAAATTATCACTTGCTTAAGAATGTTCAGCTCTTTGAGCATAAAATTCTTAAAAGTTTGAAAACTTTTTGGTATGGCTAAATAAATTCAATTAATTTACGCAACTTAAACAGCTTTAGAAGCAAAATAATGCATGCAAATTAATTTGCACAAGGGTAAGCGGTTTAAAAAGTCGCTTGGCTTTTTTTTAGCTAGGTCGCTTATGACAGAATGAATGAAACACATACAAACATGCGAAGGCTACCTCAACAAAGCAATTAGTTTTTTATGACATTGTTGCTTTACAGCTCACAATCCAGTGGAGTGACCAACAATGTTCCCATCTTGTTATTTTCATATTAAATTATTTTATAATTAGTTATTTACGGAGAGGAGCGGGGGGGACTGGGCTAATACTAGGATTAAAGTCCATTTCAAACATCTCAAAAAGTTTTTTATATTAAAAGTTGTTGTTTCTAAATGAAGGATTAGGCTAAATCATACAAATATCTTGTTCTTTGTATTTTCAATTGGAATACTTTACTATGAGTTAAGCTTAGTTCACTCAGGCATCATTCGACAAAAGGCACAGCCGAATAACCCTGTGAAAACTGCCCCAGAAGTTTTTTGAATATTTTTTTAGTCAGGGATGTACGCCAATTTTCAAGTCAATAGTTCTACTGGTTGACGAGTAATCTGCAGAAATGCTAAAGCATAAATTTTGATATATCTGATCTTATCTCACGTTTTATCTTGCACTGTTGATTAAAAATTTATAAGATTTAACATACAAATCCGCAAATAAATTCTCAAATTTTTACTCTTACTTCTTTGGTCCCAAAACGGTGGTCAAAGTTTT
>JAEIFU010003387.1:0-29184 GCA_018904235.1 Lordiphosa stackelbergi | reverse complement strand
GTACATTGTCAAGAAGAGCGAGGATAAATATTGAGCGCGTAATAATAAGCGAAAATATGGTGGAACAAACTAGCTCTGACCTACTAATGCGACCGCTGGCCAGCTACTGAAAAGCTGTTTGCTTTCTTGGCACCAGCCTCGGAATGCGTTCGTCTTGTGTCGGTGTGAATAGGCGTGACAATCGCTGATGTAAACGAGTTTATTCTCAGCTGTCAGTAGCAACTAGAGAGTAGAGACTCCCGTTGCCGAACCCTCCATGAGATTCGTATTCGGCATATAAAATGACTAATGAATTGAATAGGGTTATCATCGGAAGTGTCACAAATATTCTCTTCATTTGTATTGGTGTCTGCGCCGCCGTAAGCTGGCTCTGAGCTTTAAAGCCTTCTAGGATCCGTGATATATTGGCATAAACTTTCGACTTTTAGTTAACCCACATGAAGAAGTCGCGAGTTGTCATTAGGAACTGCTCTGCTCTTATTGCCGAACACTCCATAAGATTCGGCAGTACTTTTAAAAAGACATGGATTGAGTAAGGATATCATCGGACACCAATGAGCCCACCCACACACAATAATCGGTTCTCTTTCTGTTTCTTGTAGTTGTTGTGTTTTCTTTGTCGCCGCCGTAAGCTGGCTCTGGGCATTTCTGCTTTAAAGGCTTAAATTTTCTACTTCAAGTAACCCCACAGGAGGAAGTCGCGCGAGAAAAAATAGACGAAATAAAGCCATCGTTGCTCGGGCTGTGTTGGCTGTGACGCCGTCCTGTTTAAACCAATGGTTACGTTGGAAAATATAAATTTCTTTACAAAGGAAAGCATAAATTTGCCATGAACAGGGCACTTTTCTAAGGCTCTGTTTAATTCTTATTCCCCATTTCTTACGTCTGCGCAGGGGAATTCTGTCCAAAATATTGTGGTAACCTTCCAGGCTTCTCGAAAATTTTCCTAATGCCCAGATAGCTTGGATATTTGTCATCTTATTCATCTACTTAAGCGTCGCGTTTACTCTACCGCTCACTTATTCAATGCAAAATATTTTCAAACACATCTAAACTGTCTTAAAATTATGAAACGCACCTTACATTTATGTGTACCCTTTTTGTTTTATTTGTCTTTCGGATTTTGCAGCCAAGCGCAACGCTGACAATGACTTGGCGTTTCCTTTTACTGCCCTCCACTTGGATGCGGTTGTGCTGCTCTGTGTTTTATAAATCTCATTTCAAGAGGATTTGTGTGCCTGTCAAAATGTTGATGTTTCACAAAACACTCGCTATGGATCGATGCTGGAGTGGTAGATGTTGCCAGACGTTGCACTCTCTGCTCGATTTCAATCATGATCGATTTCATTCTCAGTGTGTTGTTTTACTTTGCGTTACTTTTGATCTTCGTTGGCTGGGAATTAAACTGCAAGATTTATACGATTTCATGGGGCATTGAATTACCGCCGTCAGATATTTTGAGCCTCGAGTGAGTGACTTGTGGTGAAGTCTTTGACTCGCTCTTTCTCCCTCTTTTTTCTCTCTGTTAGTCTGACGGGCAAATTACAACAATTTGTTGGCCTTATAAAGATAATGCCTGAACAAAGGCATAACACACAAACAATCATCATTATCGAAATGTCATAAAACCAAATGAGCGGGCATTATTCAATTTTAAACCACGAACCGAGCAGCAGCAGCAGCTGCCAAACAACTTAATACGTACAAAAGCAAAAAGCCAACCAGCAGCAGCAGCAGCTAAACGGCAGCCCAAAGCATGCGAAGAGGAATGCGATTCCTGGTCAGGCAAATAAATGTTTCAACTGCCTGAAATGCCCTTTCACTTGGGCTGTACACAAAAAAACAACAAACAGCCAAAAATTAAGCATAATTACTGACAGCAATCGGGGCGGCCACACAGACTCCGCCGCTGAAGACGTGCAGGCACAACGTTTTCATTAAAATTGCTGGCCCAATCTGCAATTTGCCGGAATCCGGAGTGAGACAATTATAAGCATGACAAATGAATTTCGCATTGAAAACGTCTGGGCATCCAAACTGTCAGTCAATTGCCAGCAGCCAGAAAGATCAGGGCAGCTGTTGTACACCTTCACGTTTGCATTTGCCGTATGAATAATTGCATTCGTTTTTATGCTGCGGTTTTATTTTGGTCAGCTGCAACACTGGCCACGTTCAAGGTGACCGCAGTCGGGGCGGCGTGACAGGCGGCGACCACCATGAAGACTGCAGGCAGGTTGGGCCATCCAGCAACATCATCATTTTAATTTAATTTTGATTTTCAGCGCATTAAAGAGGCAGTTTCTTTTTTTTTTAAAGCAATTTGTTTTGTTTGCACATCAGAGAAACGAAAACGAAAACGAGCCTTGCTACTGTGTGTGTGTGTGCCGCGCACACAGCGTTTATGAAATTTTTACAAATATTCATACACGTCCATGCCCCAGCCCCTGCCCAACTCCATCTATGTATCGTGCAACAAATACCATCAATGTGAGTGTTGTTGTTTTTCAGCTACTACAGGCATTTGCCTGACGTTGCGTATACTTGATTTTCAGTTTATTTTTTTGTCCCTTTTTTCTCTCTACGCTTTTTTACTGCGGGCATGCATCTCCCCACCGACGTTTTTTGCATCTTTTATGATGAAACAATTTTGAGCAGCAAAATTTTTACATATTTTTGGCATTGAATGCGGCCACAAACAGAAAGGGAGAAACAAACAGACAGTCGGGCCAAAAGGGCGAACACCACAAGCAAAGGCGTGAGCTAACATTAACCCTTTTTATATGAGCAGCATTAGGGTTAGTCAGGGCAAGCGAAAAACTATGATATTTAGAGTTGATTTGGTAAAGATAAGAGTTGAATGAATCAGAAAGCAGAATTCCACAATTTTCTATCGAGTATATTATAAAATTGGCTATTAAAATTCTTTGGAATCTGCAAGTATACGAACACAAGCCTACTATCCCTGAAAACCGAATATATATAAATGGGGTAAACCAAAAATTAGCAATAGTGTATGAAATATTTATTTGGAGCGATTTAATTTTTAAAGATTACTTCATGCATATGTTGCTAGGTGGTCCTTCTGTAAGCTCCAATTTGAGCATACTTTTTCCAGCATTTCGGCTGGTATCTCACCCCAATGGCAGCTGTAACATTGTCTTCTAGGCCTGCAATTGTCTCTGTTCAAAAGAGACTTTACTTAGAATTACAAAAAATAATCTAGTGATTTTGGATGGTCCAAAACGTGACATTAGTTGCTCACCAAACTTGTTTATTAATTGGTTCATGGTTTCCCCTGCCGTGTAGCAGGTGACACCGTCTTGTTGAACCCAAATGTCAACAAATTCAGTTCTTCCATTTTAGTCTACCGTCTGTGACCTTTTGAATCTTATTATTTCCAATGATGCGTTACTTTGACATCAGTATGAAGGAAATACTCCAATAAAATCTGTATTACTTTGCCATGTGCATTGCCGCTTTGTAAACGGGCTGCCGACAATCTGCATTACTAGGTATTCAGGATGTAAGCCTGAGCCGAACTTCCCATTACGAATGCGTACATTATTTTTAAAATTGTAATGCAGAATGTTCGCAGTCTGTTTGGATTCGATTACTATCTCTCTAACGAAAATCAGCGATTGTAGTGCCTTACATTTTCGACGGTCGTAATGCATATTTTCGACATTTCGTTGAGCTCTGCGCCGCTGGGTAGTTTCGACCTAATTGTTATAAAATTTGACGTTTTTTCTTAATAAATAAACTCACATTCTTTTGATACAAACACAGTAAATTTCAGAAATTACCATCAGCATGCCTATTCCAAAATATACATGTTATCGAGGCTCGAAAGATCAATGAAAGTTTTACAATGTCTAGAAAAAAAAAAAAAGTTTCTTCCAGTTTATTCTTAAGTGTAGTATCATAAGGAAAAGTTACACTTAAGGTTTGGGTCGTTGTCCCTAGATGCCAGATGCAAGAATGCAGCCAACTCTGGGCGCTTTATTAAGCTTTAGTTTCAGCCAGAGATTAAAACCGAAACGAATAACGGCTTGGGATACGTTTACTGTTTTGGCCTATCGCTTTTTTCCGGTTACGGTTATATAGCGGTTGTGAGATATGGGTTACGGTTAGGGGCTACGGTTATAAGCCTTATTCTGTTTCGGGTATCGGTTACGGTTGTTAGTATAAAACATTACTTTGACAAATCTTGCCCCATTTAGAATCTCATTTATTCAGTAAATGTACTTAGCTCAAATTTCTAATACAAAATTTTCACCATTATAGTCGCCTGTTTTAAAGTTTAACATAATAGGTTTTTAACTAATATATAAGAAACTTTCGAGTGGAAAGTTCGTGGATCTACTAATAAAAGTTTTTTTCTTTCTTAAGAAACATAGCTTTTACACACACGGTCACCTTCACCAGCTATTGGCGCCAGCTGTGAAGTAATCTAGCCATGAAAAAGCAAATTCTCAAAACTTTGCCGTTCGGATTCGGCGTTAAATTGTAGGTCCCTTCCTCTTGTGCGAAAAATTTAAAGCACACACGCCAAGAGATTGTAAGAAGGCTTGGCTTGGGCCCGTTGGAGGAACTGTATAGTAAATTTTACATTTTACATTACCGAAGGTACATAGATTATATTAAGTTTGTGCAAAAGTATGTAACAGGGAGAAGGAATCATTTCCGACCCTATAAAGTATAATATATATATTCTTGATCAGCATCAACAGCCGAGTCAATATAGCCATGTCCGTCTGTCCGTCTGAAAGTATGAAAACAGATCTCAGAGATGGTAAGAGATAGAGGTTTGACATGTATTGGACAAATGCTTCTTATACTTGCAGGCAGATCAAGTTTATTTTCAATTTTTGCCACGGCCCCTCCCGCTCTCGTAATTTTGAAAAAACGTCATATCTCCCACAGTTTTGTAGATAGACGATAGACGCTTCTAGAGATTGTTAGTCATTAGCAATATGTATCGATTTGCCGAAGAAATGATAAAGATCAGATGAGCGGTTCACAAGTTATGAGCAAATAAGTGAATCACAACCAACGCCGCACAATGTTAGAGAGAACAAGTAAGAGTGTTGCGGTCGAGTGCCCCGACAGCAAAATACCCTGTTCAAAGTAATGTGGTTCCTATAGCTTTGAACTCCTTTTATTTTAAAATTTATTTTAATAATTGGGGAGGCGCACTTGCATATCTTCGGTGTTTTTGCTCGGATGTTGTAGTGGTATACAGAATAGAATATATATTCAATCATTAGGTTCAAACTTCAAAATTTTAGGTCTGACACTTTTCCGCGGTTAGAAGAAGAAGGAGGAGGAATTTGCCAAATCTGAAGCAAACTTGATTTGGGTACGATATACACCTTACATATATGCAAAAATTTGTGGCTCTACCTCTTATAGTCTCTGAGATCAACGCGTTCATACAGAGAGAGAGATACAGTTTTTCGCTGCTAAAAGATGGAGGAGGTGGAATTTTCCAAATCTGAAACCAACTTCATTTGGGTACAGTATACACCTTCAAACATGCAAAAATTGGTGGCTCCACCTCTTATAGTCTGTGAGATCCACGCGTTTATACAGAGAGAAAGACAGTTTTTCGCTGATAAAAGATGGAGGAGGAAATTTTCCAAATTAAACAAACTCGATGTGGGTACAGTATAATAATGAAATTTGGCTCTATCTGTTACAGTCTCTGAGATCGACGCGTTCATACAGACAGACGACGGACAGACGGACGCACAGACGGACATGGCTATGACTCGGCTGTTGATGCTGACCAAGATATATTACTTTTCACCATTTTTAAGAGAACGGGTATACAAAGATTTAGAGTGAAGAAAGAGAGATATGGGAAAAAAAAACAATTAGAGATGAGCTTGCACAACTTCGGCGTGCATACTCATATAAGAGTATATTATAATCGGGCTTGTCCGATGTTGGCAAATGACGAGGAAAATATATGTAGAAAATTCTGCATTAAAAAACCATTTTTAAGTGAAATATTCGGTTTGTAAGGATAGAATACGATATAGCTTGAAATGTGTTTCAGATGTTAATTTGAAATGACGTCGGGAAAATTCTGCATGAAAAAACTAACTTTCATCCGATTGTCTTGAAACTCGGGCTGTAAGGACAGATTTCGAAAAAATTTAAAAATGTCATTTTGAATGTCGGAAAATCCGCCCCTAGGCGTGAAAATGCCCGGAAAATTGTACATGCAGAATAACTATTTTTCATCCGATTGACTTGAAACTCGGTTTGTAAGATCGAAAATGAGAATTGATTTGTGTTTTATTTTTCCATGTTGGAAATACCGCCGTATGTGGGTGGATGGAAGTGGGTGGGATGTGGGTGGGCGGAAGTGGGTGGGATGTGGTTGTTATGTGAGTGGGGAATGGGCGCGAAATATTTGACTTTCTCAATTGACTTCAAACTGATTCTAATATGGGTTATATACTGTTCAAGGCGCAGCGAAGCGCGACGGGCTTTATGATAGTATGTATGTATTTATATTCCAGCTCCTTTTACCCGAAGTTGTTTTTAAATTTTTTGTAAAGATGTTCTTGTTGGGTTTTGTCCTGGACTTAAAAATGCTCTGTTCAAATAACTTTGAACATGTTTTGACGTTCGCATGTTATAATAATCGTAGCTGCTTGTGAGTCACCCTATCAGGCTGAGTTTTTTTTTTTTTTTTTACAGCAACTTGTATACACGCATATTTTTGGCAGCCACAAAATTTTGCGCCATTACCAACAACAAAAGCAACAAAAAGGGCCACATGAAATTGTTTTCTACATTACGACAACAAACAAGGCATGCAAAAAAAAAAGCATATTTGAAATACTCCTCGTATCTTGCCAAAGAAAACAAACAGTAAAGTCCGAATGTGTGGGGTGGGCAGCACGTGAAGAACTCAAAATGCAGCGGCTTTTTCAGTTTGAATTTTTTTTTTTTTTTTAAATGTAATGAAAATGCCCCGCTAAAAGGATTAAATTCATATTGCATTTAAAAGCGAAAAAATTTGAAAAAATGTTATGATATCACATTGTGACGTTTGGCTTGTATTTTTTTGTTTGTTGACAAGAAGACGGCTTTGCTGAATATTTAATATGTTTTGCACGCGTTTGTGTTTTAATTAACAAAGGCAAGTAGCAGTGAACAATAAAACTGTCGCGTGTGTGTGTGTGTGTGTGCCCTGTTAAAAGTTGTTCCATTAATTATTGGGTGTGTGGAGTGGCTGCTCTTTGAAGCTGCCTTCACCTTGGCGCTCGTAAAAATGTAACAAAATGTTTACCAATTAAGTAAACAAAAAAGAAAAAGTACAGCACAAACGTTGAATTAATTGCGTGGGAACATTTTAGTGCGTTTTTATGCATTACGAGCAATGAGCCTAAGACGAAGGCGGTTCACATTAAATGTTCTAGTTTATGGCTGGCATATAAAAATTCAGCGGCGACGGGAGCTTTATTTCGCTGCAGATTTGTGGCATTTGTACCGTTGGTTGCTCATAAATCAAGTGGCGTAGGTGTTGCGTTGTAGACAAGTTAACTGCGGCCCTTCAGACCTGCCAAATTTCCTGTCTGCGTGTGTAAGGAAATTAAAAATTTTCACAAAGTGTTGCCTGCTTTTTTGGGCTGACGCCATTAAGACTCATTAGCACATAGTTTCTTTTTTCTGTTTGTTTGTTTGTTTGCTTATCAACCCCAAAAGTAAATCAATAAAATTAATTATTAGTTGCAACTAAAGCTGCAGATTAGTGAGCTATCATTAACATATTAAAAGCAGCAGCTGACTCATTTGTTATGCGACAGCACGTCTAAGGGAAGCTTTAGCATTTTAATTAGTAATTAAAACCAAAGCAATCAACAAAAAAATATATATATATTTGTATGCGAGGGCAGTTGGATGAGGTCAGTGAGTATTTTAAGATAAGATAGATGGTGCAATTGTTAGTTATACATTATTTCCGTCTTACTCTAGCTAGTTTTTGTTTTTGAAATAGCATTTCTTTTCCAAGAAATACATTCAGTAAAAAGGACGTTAACTTTGTAATTGAATTAAGTACAAGACACCTTTTGAAGTAGTACGGTAATAACGGAAATACCATTTTTCAAGGCCTCAATACATGATTTAGGACTATTTTGGAATAAATATTACGAGTACAAAAAAGGTTTAGTAAATTTTTAAAGGTGGTGTCACTTGTATTAAATTGAATCCGACAATATTGCAACCAACTTTATTTAAAAGCTTCATCAGTAGGAATTTATTCATAGAATATGTCCTTTTTGCTGCAAAGTAAACAACATAGTTTTTGAGTACTCCGAATGTGTTAACTTTTGTGCCAACAAAACACAATTTGCGGGAAGGTAAATTGTCGTCTTTTATTTGAAGAAAAATGTAACTGAAGGCTATCAAATGCTACAAGAATCTGACGAGAACATGATCCAAGCGTCAAAAATCATACGACGACGAAGCCGAATATTTACGGTGGTAAGATAATGCTCTGTAATTGGTGGGACCAGTTGGGTGTAGTGTACTATAAGCTGCTACAACCGGGTAAAATTGTCTCTGGGCAACTATACCGAACGCAATTGATACATTTGAGCCGAGTATTTAAACAAATTCGGCCATAATACAAGCAAAGGCACTACAAAGTAATTATTAACATGACAACGCTCGGCCGCATGTTGCGCAGCAGGTCAAAATATACCTTAAAACGTCGCCATATAGCCGAGAAATTGCCCCTGCGACTCCTGTTATGGATCAGCTCTTTTGAAGATCTACAGAATTAGATCGCATCAAAAGACGCATCGTTTTTTCGGCATAATATCCGAAAGTTTTCAGAAATATCGGCTGATTAGAGGCTAGCAATTTCATTTAATTTAATTTTGGTTTTATCCCAACGCTACAGATACATAGGTACATAGATCACAAAAGATAATGGAATACAAAATACATATGTCGGGTTGTTATTGTTTCCCCATTTTAATTTTCAATTTAGGCAAGATTTTTATGAGCTGTGTGCGTTACACGAATTCCCGAGAGAAAGTGAGTGCTCCCTTTTTCCGGTCAAACTTAATTTGTATTGTCAAACATAATGACCCGGCCTACTCTAATGGCACTCCTTGCCATCTCACTCACACTCAAGGGACTACGTCCAGCAGCAGCTTGGTCCATCTTACTCGATTAGACCTTACTGAGCAACTCTATTCACGGCACTCTTTTACCAACACTGCCATTACTGAAAAGAAGTCATGACAATGCAAAAGGAGTAGGCCAACAAAACCAACACGAAGCCTACTCAGGCTGCTAACAAATTTACAAACGCCACGACACATAAAAACGAGAAGGCGTGCCGAAGTTTTTATACCCTTGCAAATGTTTTAATACATCAAAGTTTAAGAACGCCAGCATTTAAACAAACAATTTTTCTAAATAAAACCCACTTTTCGACCGATAGTTCCTATGACAGCTATAAGATATAGTCATCCGATTTGGACAAAAACTTCCTAATCTATGTGAAAGCGTATAGAAATTAATAATTGCTGAAGTGGGAGCCGTTAACATTAAAAACAAAAAGGTTTTTCTCACAAAGACCCACTTTTCGACCGATAGTTCCTATGGCAGCTATAAGATATAGTCATCCGATTTGGACAAAAACTTCCTAATCTATGTGAAAGCGTATAGAATTAATAATTGCTGAAGTGGGAGCCGTTAACATTAAAAACAAAAAAGTTTTTCTCATTAAATCCCACTTTTCAACCGATAGTTCCTATGGCAGCTATAAGATATAGTCATCCGATTTGGACAAAAACTTCCTAATCTATGTGAAAGCGTATAGAATTAATAATTGCTGAAGTGGGAGCCGTTAACATTAAAAAACAAAAAAGTTTTTCTCATTAAATCCCACTTTTCAACCGATAGTTCCTATGGCAGCTATAAGATATAGTCATCCGATTTGGACAAAAACTTCCTAATCTATGTGAAAGCGTATAGAATTAATAATTGCTGAAGTGGGAGCCGTTAACATTAAAAACAAAAAGTTTTTCTCACTAAATCCCACTTTTCAACCGATAGTTCCTATGGCAGCTATAAGATATAGTCATCCGATTTGGACAAAAACTTCCTAATCTATGTGAAAGCGTATAGAATTAATAATTGCTGAAGTGGGAGCCGTTAACATTAAAAACAAAAAAGTTTTTCTCATTAAATCCCACTTTTCAACCGATAGTTCCTATGGCAGCTATAAGATATAGTCATCCGATTTGGACAAAAACTTCCTAATCTATGTGAAAGCGTATAGAATTAATAATTGCTGAAGTGGGAGCCGTTAACATTAAAAACAAAAAAGTTTTTCTCATTAAATCCCACTTTTCAACCGATAGTTCCTATGGCAGCTATAAGATATAGTCATCCGATTTGGACAAAAACTTCCTAATCTATGTGAAAGCGTATAGAATTAATAATTGCTGAAGTGGGAGCCGTTAACATTAAAAACGAAAAAGTTTTTCTCACAAAGACCCACTTTTCAACCGATAGTTCCTATGGCAGCTATAAGATATAGTCATCCGATTTGGACAAAAACTTCCTAATCTATGTGAAAGCGTATAGAATTAATAATTGCTGAAGTGGGAGCCGTTAACATTAAAAACAAAAAGTTTTTCTCATTAAATCCCACTTTTCAACCGATAGTTCCTATGGCAGCTATAAGATATAGTCATCCGATTTGGACAAAAACTTCCTAATCTATGTGAAAGCGTATAGAATTAATAATTGCTGAAGTGGGAGCCGTTAACATTAAAAACAAAAAGTTTTTCTCATTAAATCCCACTTTTCAACCGATAGTTCCTATGGCAGCTATAAGATATAGTCATCCGATTTGGACAAAAACTTCCTAATCTATGTGAAAGCGTATAGAATTAATAATTGCTGAAGTGGGAGCCGTTAACATTAAAAACAAAAAGTTTTTCTCATTAAATCCCACTTTTCAACCGATAGTTCCTATGGCAGCTATAAGATATAGTCATCCGATTTGGACAAAAACTTCCTAATCTATGTGAAAGCGTATAGAATTAATAATTGCTGAAGTGGGAGCCGTTAACATTAAAAACAAAAAAGTTTTTCTCACAAAGACCCACTTTTCGACCGATAGTTCCTATGGCAGCTATAAGATATAGTCATCCGATCCGGTCGGTTCCGACAAATTAGCAGTGTGCAGTAAAAAGAAGACTCTGTGCAAAGTTTCAGCTCGATAGCTTTAAAACTGAGAAACTAGTTCGCGTAGAAACAGACAGACGGACAGACAGACGGACGGACAAAGCTCAATCGACTCAGCTCGTCGTCCTGATCAAGAATATATATAGTTTATAGGGTCGGAAATGAATATTTCTATGCGTTGCAAACTTCTGGGCAAAATTATAATACCCTTTGCAAGGGTATAAAAATAAAATATAAAATATATAAAAATTAAAATATAAAATAAATTAAATATAATCCTAACAACCAATAAAATACTAAACTTTATAAATTTTTCAATTAATCTGTGTTTGTCTTTCAAAATTATTAGTTAACTGAGATTTAAAATGGATTGCGTTCCCAATAGTATTAATGTTATATGGCAGGTTATTCCAATAGCGGGCAGATTAAATGAAAAAATGTTTTTCGGTGCTGGCCATTCTTACGCGCTGACAATTTACTATGGGCCTTGTAGAAAATTTACAAGAAATTTATTTTAAGGTAAAGCTAGGTGTCGGAGCCCATCTAATTACATAGCTCAGGAAATCCGCTCGTAAAAATTGTCAGAGTGCATTTCCTGAGCGAGTACTGAGACACTAACAATTCGCTTCGACAATAAACAAGGACCTGCCAACTCGTTTTCTTGAATACAGCTGATAAATTGTCGAAGGGTGTCAGGAAATTATGAAACTTGTTTGATAATTGTCAGAAGTACCTTTGAAATTGGGCACGCAATGAAAAATGTTTAAGCAAAGAAGACTAAGAAACAAAACAACTAAGTGGAGCTGATCAAAGTGAACGAGTCGCAACCATTTTATGGAATCTGGACAATAAAATGCATTTGGATACAGGCAACTGCATCACTTGTGTCGGAGAATCTTTTTCGGAGTTGATATGGTTGGTGCGCCAATCAGCCCTAAGCCATTGCAGTCTCCATAGCCTATTAGAGTAGTGTTTCCTCCGGCTTACTGTGTTAGTTTCCGTTGCTCCCGCCGCTCCCGTTGCTACCTATGTGTTCACCTACCTACGGCGAGTATGATCCTCCAGTCCATGCAACTGGTTGTGGCTATGAATTTTCCCTCTAACAGCAGTTTTTCCTAGTGGTCAAGTTCTGCTCACCCAGGCAGGACACTGCTTATACCTCCAACCACACAAAATGCATCCATGAAATTGACCATGGCATTGCTTATGACCTCTGAATTTCCCTTAGTGACTTACATTATCAATTTTATAAACTCTTTTATTTTATTTTAATTCGCCCGCCAATTTCTTAAACAAACAACAGCTGAGTTTTCCTGGTCACACTACATTGTCGAATCGGCTCATAAAATTATCAAACGATTTCACCCCGACCCCGACAAAATTTCGAGTGTCTGAGTACCTAGCTTAAAAACATAATTCGAAATGCAAATTGTTAGCTCGGGTGATTGCCAACTGTTTTCTGCACATAAATTTGTTATAATTTTAGGCCACAATGGACCTATACTGAACATTTACCCTAATTTGTCCTCAATCCAAGATATTTTTGTACTTCAAATAATAACGCAATTCTTTTAAGCTTTTGGGCTTACTGTAAGTACGAAAAGTTCTTGATTCAACAACTTTTGTTTTCAATTGAATAACATTTATAGTCGTTTTTCGATTCTAGATTGTTTCATACTTTAATTCAAGTACTTCTAAAAACAAAACATGCTTAAAATTTTATGCTCTTAGATCTATTGTACAGCTCTGAACATTAGCCAGTTATATAAAATTAACTTTCGACGCTCCATAATTGAACTGCCCTCGTTTATTTAATCCTCTGCTCAATTTACACCATTCTATTAATCAGCTTATAAAAGTCCTGCAATTCTGTTGCTAAAATTGCAAGTATTTTTAATGCAAATTTGCGGTTTCATACATGCTTAATTATAAAAGCCTGTTTTTGGCCGTAAAAAAATGCGCTAATAACAATACAAAAAATAAAAGCAAAAAAAATCAATCGATAGTTAATTAGCTTTTGTGTATGTTATTATTTTTTGGAATATTTGTAGATTGTGATTGAGTTATCATTCTTAATACAAAAAAAATATCTATTTCATTTAAGTTGTTGTTGGGATTCGCCACCATTTCGGACAGCTTCATTTAGCCAACGGCACTTCACTTTTGATATATTTTGTACGAATAGTTTCCGCAATTGTGCGCACATTTTCCATTTTCCCTGTCAAAGTCAAACAATTTTCAATTAAGTCAAATACTTCAACTAAAATTGAACCGAAATGCAATACAAAACTGCGAAGCGTCATTGCACTTGAATACGAAATCGATCTATTTAAATTGACATACATACAGTAGAGATTGCATAAAAGAGAAAATTCAAGACAATTTTATTGACTCGGTTAAGCAATTCAATTAATTGAAATTATATTACGATTGAAGTATGGTTGCAGTAAAACAATTTAAAACAAAAAAGTGATTTGAGTTTCTCAAGGATCTAAGAATCAATGTACCAATCTTTGAACCAAAACCCTAAGTAACCGGTTCGCGAACAGAACCATAGACTTTTCAGCGGGTTTAGAACTCCCGGACCGAACCTTCTCTAAAATTACACAGGTTTGCAGCCTTGGTATGTAGGCTTGATCTCTGAAACTTGGAACAGTGGATCCCGAAGAGGTTGCAAATGGACGGGAAATATTATGAAAATAATTTGTTTTTCAAAAGACTGAAAGCAAACTAATAATTTGTGCCGTATTTTCCGTCCATAAGAAAATTTAGTTTTACTTACTTTAATGCAAGGTGAGTATGTGAAATAATCGGACATGTGTTTTCCTGATTAATGAAACTTCGCCCACAATGTAGAAAAAGAAGAGTCAAAGGAGGTGGTGCCTTTTTAATAACTAAGGTCCGTTTTGCAAACATAGACTAAGATTTTTCGAATCTTAATATTTGATAACATGGAGAGCGGCCACTCGCCGTATTTCGAAGCAACTACAATCCTACAGCTAGAAAACCTCTATAGTAAGCGCATCACTCTAGAGATGTAATATATTATAGACACACACACTGACAAGAGACTTAACTACAAAACGAACACGGAAAACTATGCGTACCTATACAGACACTAACTGACCAAACAATCGGGGGTGCCACAGAAATCTCTAGAGATTTTGCCGACGGTTGGTTTGTATATCTCTCGAAAAAATCGTCGGTGCCACAGAACTTTGAGAGATTTCTTATTCCGATTAATAAATCGAGTTAGAGCACCAGATGATCCAATTGAAGTACCCGAATAAGTCAGTATCCAACTCTACGCCGAATGGAACAGACGTCTGTGGCATCCCCGAATAAGTCAGTATCCAACTCCACGCCGAATGGAACAGACGTGTAAAACAATGTATTTAAAAATGTTTGGTGTTTTTTGATAAAATCAATGTTACATTGTAATTGGAAATGGTTGCCCAGGAGCAACCGAAATATATTGGAAAAACAATATATACATCTGTGTGTTTTACTTGACCTCCAGCCTGCAATACTCAAATTATACGATTTAGAAAGGTCGCTAACTATCAACATTTTTGACTTTGTTGACCTTAACTTGTAATGTTTGTGTTCTATAGGGATTTTGAATTGAAGAATCATAAGTTAATTTTGAAATAACGCTTTGAAAATATTTTATGAAATCATAGGTTTTCTCTACTTGCTATGTCCAAAAGAGAAATTCATGCGCAATGTTTTTCGACTTTACAAAGGCGTAATTTGACAAATTTGGATATAACTATTTACAGAAAAAGTTTTTAACTATAAAACTATTTAAAAATGTAACTTAGGTAGATCTTTTAGCCGAACTTTAGTCGGTGGGATTCGGTTTATGGTAAGGTTAGGGTGATCAAAATACCTTTACGAAATCTTTTTTTTGATACAGCCTTTCATGGTATAAAAATAATGCTTTTGTCGGATAAATTTTAACTCTGAAATAGCTAGAAAACCGGACCAACCCTTCTTTAGACCGATTTGGATAAGAATATTTCATTTACCCAAACGTAGTTATACAGGGGTGTTCTAGAAATTTTTAGAGATTTTCGTATAAACGATTGCACTTCGAACTAAACTGGGACTACTTTATTTGCAAAGTGCCAAGAAACAGCCGCCTATAGATTTGGGAGGAGAACGGTACGCATTAAAGTATGACTTGAGCGCGTTTCAAATCGCTCAACTTTTGTCATCTAATCTAGTAGCCGGGCATATTTGAGCCCCTAAAAATATAAATTCAAACAGCTTTAATATGAAATGCTAACGTTTATACGAAAACCTATAGAGGTTTCTGGAAGACACCCGATAACTACCAGAACCGGAAAACTTTAATTTTAAAGTCAATCATAGAAATTTTAGCAGACTCCAGGATAATAAGCTATGTTTGTTCATAACTTTTTAAAACAAGACACATACACAAATCACAAAGGAGGCTGCTCGACTGTACAGCTGTTTCAAGAATCTCACGATTCTATCATCAGTCAGTCTTTGATTGTCTTCTGCCATATACTAAGCTATAATATGCTAGCTTTAACCGCTTGGGAATTCTAAAGGAAGGTTTATAAAAGACAACGACAAGTTGACAGAAGCATTGTGTATGAGTGTGTCCCAAATCAAGCTGTCTGTATTAGTGGGAGAAATAAAGGAGTCACCATTCAGGGTTTGTCCGGAAAGTAAGAGGATATCTGTTCACAAGAAGTCACTTTTCAAGTTCACTTTTGGTACCATCTTTGCGCACACCTTGCGCATCTTCAAATGCTCCGTCACAATGTCATGAAGCACAGATTTTGGAAAATGTAACATCTGGGCAATTTAACGAATACTTAGTCAACGATCTGAGTTCAAAACTTTGCGCACAGGAGTCATATAGTCGGTGTTTCTCGAAGGTCTTCTAGCACGTTCTTCATCGGCGACCTCTTCCCGGCCCTCCAAAAAGGCCTGGTACCACTGAAACACACCACTTCTTGCTAAAGCAACAACTGTCTAAACCTGCTTGATCATATCAAACATCTCTGTCGCAGATATACGGAGTTTCACATAGAATTTAAGCGCGTACCTCTTGCCGGCTTGCACCACTTACAGAAACATGTCGGCCGAAATTGCCCGTCGTGACTCTCCAGGTGCTCGGAGACAACTGATCAGCCGCTCGTTCGTTAGCTAGAAACGCCCTCTACCGAATTCGGTGCTTGCACGCTCCGAAGTACAGTTGCGGACAAACCCTGTATGTGCGGATAGGGTCAAAAGATGTCGAGAGATTCTTTGTTATCGGTTAGTTACTGGCGAAAACGCTAACGAATTTTCGTTGGGGAATTGCAGAGAATGACAACCACAAATGCATTCTAATATTTAGAAATATAGTTGTGAGCTTTACGAGGCATTTTGGGGAATAATCACTGTAGTTCATAATCAACACATAACCAGCCATCCCTAAAGCTGCACATCCATCCCTAGAGAGAGAGAGAGAGAGTCAAACATTTTACCATTCGCTTCATTGACGCTCATCATTTTATTTGTTTAGGCCATTGACTGTGTAAATCGATAGGGAATTTTAAGCTTTTGCAGTTTTATTGTATTATGATTTTTATACAATTTTATTTTTGTGTGCTGCCTGGCTCTTCGGCTGGCTGCTCGCCACTCATAATGAAAATGGTTTTTACAAGTGGCCTTCCCAGTGAGGCTAAAAAATTGAAATAAAATTTTGATATTTGCACACATAATATGCGCGCCTTAACGCTCAAATACGCTCTCAATTGTCCAAATTTGGTGCTGAAGTGGTGAAAAGGTCGACCAAAAGGAGAGTTGGGGGTGGCCTGGCCAGGCAGTTAAGTGGTTGGCGGTGCAAATAAAAATTGTTATACAATATAAATGCTGCAATTTGGAGTTGTCTGCACAACTTTTTGGGAAATTTCAATTCACGGAATTTACATGCGGGATGTGGGGGGCAGGTTAGGTATGCTGGTGAGGAAGTAGCTAGTAGCGACTGGCTTTGAAATGCCGCCAGCATTGTGTGGGAGTTTCTTTATGCGCCATAATTATGTCATTTAAATGCAACAAGCTACAGTCCCACCGTCAGACAGTCAGTCAGTCAGTCGGTGGGAGCCAAAGAGCAGAACGATAATTCATAATTAAAAAAACATGCGACTTGCTCATCTCCAGATCATCAGCGCGAATGGCAAGGCAAAAGCGAATAAAAAATCATTGCAGCACGCCTTAAGCCCAGCCTCCAAGTTGACGACCGACTCCTCCTGGCCTCCTTGACTGTGGCAATGGGTCTACTGGGGCTGGCGTGGCGCGCGACTGTTAATTAAATGAGCGCGCAAGCAAACGAGCAAACGACTGATGGACGTATCGCATAGCTCGCAGGACCAGGACCAGGACAGGGCAGGGCAGGGCAGTGAGTGGGTGTGCAACTAAATTGCTAAATGAGATTTGCCGAGGACACACACACACACGCGGCACAAAGGGTTAATAGTGCATACTGCCAACTGCCAACTGCATAGTGTCAGCCAGTTGCCTGAGTGTCTAACCAACTTAGGCAGAAGTTGCCTTCTAATTAAGCCTCGAGTCGAAAACGAGTCACAGTGTGTGAATGTGTCTGCGGAATTTTGCATTTTGTCGCTCATTAGTTTATTGCCAAAAAGCCCGACTCGGTGAGTTCAACTACCCGGCGACTGTGCTAGGCATTTGCGGGTTAATTGCAAGCACCTTTTGTCTTGCCACTTTCTGCCAATTAGCAGCAACACGCGGAAGTTGCCACTTGGAAGCCAACTGGTTGCAACTTAAGTTGATGCTGCTGATACTTTAAGACTGATCAGTCAAATTACGCATACGCTGTGTTGTCTTCCATTTGCCAATCAAACACTGAACTTGTCAGCATAAATCTTTCGCTTCAGCCAGCCACGGGTGTCTGAAGCCGCGTTGACAGCCTCCGTTTCTGTTTCCAGCCAACAACAACATGGGGCGTTGATGCACATATGTCACATGATAACAACATGCGGTCCTCCTTCCCTGCAACCCAAAACCAACAAAAAACTTGTCTCACTCTGAAGTAATATAAATTTTTGCAAAAATCCGCAAAAGCTGTTGACTGTGTAGGCGGTCGACATTCAGACGATGGAAGACTTTGACTGCTACAGACAATGGGCAACAGAACACAACATCACAACAATCGATGCCAGGCCATGACTGACGCCCCTGACTGACTGAAAGGTGTTGCTAAAGCAAAAAAAAAAAAAAAAAAAAACAAAGTTGAACAACAAGATAATTTAACTATGTAGAATTTTTGATACTCTGGGTTTAGCTTTTCTTGGATTACGATAAGAATGAAAATTATTGTTCAATGAGCGAATTTGTTATCGGAATTTTTTTTATACAGACCGACCCATAACTGAGCCTCGCATGAACCGATTCGTTGATAACTATAAACTCTATAAAGCAGCGTTTGTCAAGTAGAGCCGAGCCAAGAAGTGACAGTGTATTGGTGTGGAAAAATAAAGCCACGCAAAACAGCTCAGACCTACTTCATCGACCGTTGGCCAGCGACTGAAAAGCTGTTTGCTCTCTTGGCACAAGCCTTGGCATGCGGTAGGTTGGGGACGATGTGAGTAGTTAAATGAGTTCGGCCCCTGCGGGTCAGGCGTGACAATCGCTGCTAAAAAAATTAAAATAGCGAATTTTTCTTTTTTGTTAAAAAAAAAAAAAAGGGAGGAAGGGAAAGTAGGAAGGAAAAGTATTTAAATAGAGAATTTTTTTTAATAAAATTATTTACTTTAACTAATGGTCGGATGGGCGGGAGGCGGGCTGCTATTTTGCCTATGGTGACTAAAGCTTTTAAAAGGTTCTCTTCATTGCTTTAATTTTATCAATCAGGTTGGTTTCCATTTTCGATTTCCATCAAAACATGCGGAATCGGAATAGCTTAAAACTTAGTACAACAAAGGAACTGCCAAAACAAAACATTCCATTTAAAAATAACTCACAAAACGTTAGACACCAAAGGACTTTGTTTTGTGAGTTATTTTCATATAAAGTTTTTGTTTTAGCAGTTGCTTTGTTGACGTGTATATTAAGCTTCAAAAAATTGACTGTGTTATCCGATCTTCAAAGTCCCATTTATCTTCATTTGATCTTGTTGATGGCAAATTGTTTGTTGAAACTCTTACCGATTCTATCAATCGAACTAGGAAACGAGAATGTACTCAATATAATGACAACTATTCTCTGCTTCCATTGGAGTTCTCTGTTGAAGTATTTCCCCATGCCAGAAGCTTACGAAATTTGATAGCAATTAACATTTGTGAAATTGAAGCTTTATGACAAATATTAATTTCATTTAGATGGCATTGCTTTACAAAAAAGGACTTGCAATTCTCACTTGGAACCCAATTAAGTCTGTTCCGTTTTTGATTTCGATGGGAATTGTAAGATGTTTTCACCGACTGTGTTTTTGGCTTTTCTTTCGAAACCCCATTTATCTACATTCGTACCTCTTAATGTCAAAAATTATTGGCCGAGTTCTTTAGATATCACAATCTCAGCAGAATCGTTTGTCAGACATCTCTGAAATAGGTGTTGCCACTTTGCTAAAATTCGTGCTACTTTCCAAATGGTTCTACGAACCCAGCGTACCACAACGGACCTTCGATGGCCCACTACATTCATTGCAATCTAACCCAACCTAACCTACCAATTCTAATCAATAAAGTAAAGAGAGGAGAACAGGTCTGTTTATGTTTCTTATCTATATATCTAAAAGCTTTTGGGCTGACTGACTGGGTTAATAACCCACAGCCAATGATTTGGCACAAAACTTGGTTTGATATGTAATTAGTTACGCGCACTTTGAAAGATAGTTTGGAAATCTCTAGAGTTTTTGCCGACGGTTGGTTTGTAAATCTTTTGAAAAAATTGTCGGTGCCACAGAACTTCGAGAGATTTCATTTTCTTATTATAAAATCTAGTTAGAACACCAGATATTCCATCTGTAAAAACAGGGCTGAATCTCTCGCCAAATTTCCCCTTTTTTAGTTATGGGTTAATTTGATGTTTAACTGAAATGTTTTGATTGTGTTCTATGTTTTGTGATGCATTTTTAAATCATAATTCAAATTTAAGTCTTATTCTCCATGAATATAATGCAAGATTTAAAAATTTGTTGGCGCCCATCATGAGGTATAAGGTGCAGCCCTTAATACAATGCCTTTAAAGTAGATGGCGCCACCATCAACACAGGGCGCTAGTGCGAAAAGAGCTTTGCTAAATCTCCTAGCCCAACACGGGAGGTTTGAAACCAACCAATAGAAATTTCTGTGTCACCTAAGAATTGGAATTAGGTTGGAATTTGGTTGGAAGAGGTTTCTGTGCAAAAACAATAAACTAAATTCCAATGCAAGCAAATCAGTGCAGAGTGACCGTTTCTGTTTTGGTGGGATTTTGATGCAGGGGCGTGATTTGAAGTTGAACAGTCACACTGCAGCATAAGCTGGCCCACCCATCGGAATAAGTAGTCAATTTCGCTAGCGGACGATTTAGTTTGTCTTTGTACTTAGTTTTATAAACAACCATTGGGTTGTAACGCTCACAATTCTAGCTGATTATTTGACATTGTTTAACTATATTTAATTAACCTTTGTCAATTTGTTGCATTTTTAACAACCGATTTAAACACTTTTACAATTCAGTAGTTAGCAATCGTGGACACACAGCGCCAAAAATTAAACCTGAATTACTTTTCTATTTGTTTTGATCTTTAGTTAAAAGATTCAACGTAGAATATGCTATCCCGATTGCAGCTTGGTGGCTGTGGTTGAACACACAGCACTGATCAGACAGAGAGCAACCCCTTACCAGGCTCAAGTCAGTCAATCACTCTTAAAATGAGGTCTTCTCGAAGACCGACCGAAAAATATTAGTTGAAAAGGTTGCAGACTTAAGAGAACGCCACAATTTAGCATAAGCAGAGAGCGCATATAGTTTTCGCTTACATTCATATTGCTAGTGCTTTGAATGCTTGTATTTTGCCAAAAGGGCCGTAAAGCACCTGAGAGAAAAAACAAAAAATGTGTTTGTCACAACCAAAGAGAGGCCGAGACTGTAGTTAAAGGTTGTTTTGGTACCTTTATTGAATAGGGTCGAGCGAAATCGGTCGTTTTCTGACACAGCCAAGCGGGGGATCGTTTTTTGCGACCTCTGCTCGAAATAGACGCGTGACGGAAATGTCTCTAGACCCGAAAATCACTACGTAATCGTGCGGTAGACGAATATATTCAGCATCCACTTGACAGGAAGGGGCAGTAAACTTATAATTCTGGAATTTTCGTGGACCTAGAAAATTTGGTTGGGTTCCTTAGGACGGTACGGAATAAAATTTAACATGTGTACAGGACAGTTTATTTACCACGCTTACATTTCTTTTTGTCAGTGAAGGCCCATTTCCAGAACAAATAAATGCGCACGAAAATAAATTTTTATGTTGAACTCCATATAAAAAAAAACAGCTTCGAACAGCTGATCAGCCATTTATTTAGTGGCATTTATTTTGCTGATTTCCAGAAGAGAAACTAAATAATCACAGCGTTGCCACATCGTTAGCTTGTGTGGATTGCAAGCACAGCCGATTTGCTAAAATAAATTGAAAATAAATAACTTGCAGCACATTTTTCCGGACGACATCGAACAAATTAAAAGCAAATGCGGGGCGCATCAAAATAGTCTAACAAATAATAAATATATATGCATTAGAGCGGTCCCCATGTATATGAAATTTTTAAGGTCATGCTCTCACCCCCCTATCTGATACTTTTTCATGTATAATTAGCGTATATAAAAACAAAAGTTAAAAAAGTCGAGTTTTAACGGGCGCGAATGGAGTTTAAAGTTTTTGTAAATAACTCATACGCAGTGTTGCCTATTATCATCTATTTTTTTCAGTTATAAATAGTCGGCGATGATTTTATTTATAAACTGTTCAAATTTGTAAATATTTTCTTTCCACAAATTTAGATCTCTTTATGAATTTCAAACAATGACAGCAATTGAAATGAACTAGTAACTTCGTTTGTAAAAATTTGTATTTGGTGAACGTGTCGTATGATTAATGTTTTTTAAAACTTTGAGACCCTGTCGCGCCCATTAAAAATAAAAATAAAATTTTTGATTTTCACAGTTATTAATTATACAACAAATATTAGCTTTGGGAATGCTGAGACCTCCTTTTTTCCATTTTGCCGGTTTGGGGACCGCTCTAATGATTAATAACATGTAAATACCCATTTCCAGGGTACACAAAACCTTAAAGTTTGCCTGTTTTGGCATGTGTCAAGGACTGAACAAGCTCAGCGCCAGTCAGCAGCAGCAGCAGCATGTCCATCAATCGAGGCTGCGGTGCTGGCCCTCCCCCTCCCTTCGTTCTTCTCCTACGCCTCATGCTGCCATTCATGTTGTCTCTGTGGTCTGGACTTTTCTTTTATGTAATTATTTTCTAATTAAAGACTTGCCTTGCTGTTTAAAAAGTCAGAAATGGGTCAAGCGGAGCTCCCTAGAGTGCTGGTTTTGAAGCTAAAAACCAAAAGGGGGAAAAATGAAAACGAAAACTACAAAACAAAAAAATCTTTTACATGTGCTCTGAAGGAGACAAAAGCTGGGCATGATTAGCCCTGTTGCCTGGCAGCCTAGATCAGCCAGCTTAAGCGGACTACAACTGCAACACAGCACTTCATTAAATATTTAAATGAGCATCCTGTTTTACTTTTTCTTTTTTTTTTTTTGTGCCACGCCACCACCACAGAAAGCAGCACCTACACAAGGGACAGCAGAAAGGGCGGGCGGGACAGACAAACGACGACGACGACTGCATATGCAGATTCATAAGCAGTTAATTAAGGCCGAACTCGGGTCGGCAACAACTACAATCAACAAGCAGCAAAAAAGTGAAAACCATATAAAAATGCCTTTGCCCCAAGTAAGTGGGTTCTCGGGGCAACATATTTTACACATTTCATTCCCGCTGTTGCACGAATTTGTTTGGCAATAAGAGCAGACCGAACCGACAAGCAGACAGACATAGAGGAATAGGCTGGGGGACAGAGTCTTATGAATACGAATGTGGCATGGCCCATACTCAGATTGGTTGGCTGGTAATTTCGTACAAGTGAAATATTATTTATAATTTTAGCGACGTCAGTTGGGTGGGCGTAACGGGGCACTGCGCTACGCCGTAAATTATGTCATTTTAGGACAAGTGCGCCACGGCGAATTCGCTTTAACATACTGCGGATATGCGGATCCCCATTGCGAGTTGTCGCTGCTCTGTATACTTGTATGGAATTGGGTTGAGCAGCAGCAGCAGCGCGGCGGCACTTGTGGGGGTTATTATGCATTTTGTCTTGTCTGGAGGCTTGGGATGAAGTGCTTTGCCATGCATGCGAAATTAGTTAGCGCTGAGTGCTGGGAATGTGTGACGACGACGACGACGATGAGAGGATGGGCATGGAAATTGATATGAATTGGGTTGAGCAGCTCAGGCAGCTGTGAAGGGGACAACTCTCTGATAGGCTATGACAGATGCAAATACATATGTAAATCAGGGGTAATTATCTTGAGAACTGGACAACAATTTACTTAAAAATTGTGCTTTGAAGAAGCTGCAAAAAAAAAAAAATAAAATTAAAAAAAAAAAAAAAAAAAAAAAAAAAAAAAAACAAAAAAAAAAAACAAAAAATAAACTCCTTTTTAAAAAAATTTTTAATACTTAAAAAATTTAAACATCAGAGTTAAGAACGCCAGCATTAAAACAAAATTTTTTTCTAATTAAAACCCACTTTTTGACCGATAGTTCCTATGACAGCTAAAGAATATAGTCATCCGATTTTGACCAAAACTTCCAAATCTTTGTAAAAGCGCATAATATTAATAATTGCTGAAGAGAGACACGTTAACATTAACAACAAAAAAATTTTCTCATAAAAACCCACTTTTCGACCGATAGTTCCTATGGCAGTAAAAATATAGTCATCCGATTTTGACAAAAACTTCCAAATCTGTGTAAAAGCGTATAATATTAATAATCGCTGAAGTGAGACACGTTAACATTAAAAACAAAAAAATTTTCTCATAAAAACCCACTTTTCGACCGATAGTTCCTATGGCAGCTATAAGATATAGTCATCCGATTTTGACAAAAACTTCCAAATCTATGTGAAAGCGTATAATATTAATAATCGCTGAAGTGAGACACGTTAACATTAAAAACAAAAAAAATTTTTCTCATAAAAACCCACTTTTCGACCGATAGTTCCTATGGCAGCTATAAGATATAGTCATCCGATTTTGACAAAAACTTCCAAATCTGTGTAAAAGCGTATAATATTAATAATCGCTGAAGTGAGACACGTTAACATTAAAAACAAAAAAATTTTCTCATAAAAACCCACTTTTCGACCGATAGTTCCTATGGCAGCTATAAGATATAGTCATCCGATTTTGAGAAAAACTTCCAAATCTGTGTAAAAGCGTATAATATTAATAATCGCTGAAGTGAGACACGTTAACATTAAAAACAAAAAAATTTTCTCATAAAAAACCCACTTTTCGACCGATAGTTCCTATGGCAGCTATAAGATATAGTCATCCGATTTTGAGAAAAACTTCCAAATCTGTGTAAAAGCGTATAATATTAATAATCGCTGAAGTGGGAGACGTTAACTTTAAAAACAAAAAAGTTTTTCTCACAAAAACCCACTTTTCGACCGATAGTTCCTATGGCAGCTATAAGATATAGTCATCCGATCCGGCCGGTTCCGACATATTAGCAGTGTGCAGTAAAAAGAAGACTCTGTGCAAAGTTTCAGCTCGATAGCTTTAAAACTGAGAGACTGGTTTGCGTAGAAACAGACAGACAGACGGACAGACGGACAGACAGACGGACAGACGGACAGACGGACGGACAAAGCTCAATCGACTCAGCTCGTCACCCTGATCAAGAATATATATAGTTTATAGGGTCGGAAATGAATATTTCTATGCGTTGCAAACTTCTGGGCAAAATTATAATACCCTTTGCAAAGGGTATAAAACATTTACCATAAATCACTAAAAACCCAATATAACAAAAATATAAAAAAAAATAAATTTCATCATAAAAAAAAAAATTAAACTTAAATAACAATTTATTTATTATATTTAAGGCAATAAAAATTTGATCACAATGGGTTGACTATATCTTATAGGAGCGATCGATGAAATATTAACTTTTTTGACAAGACAGCACACGATTTCAAAGTTAATGTTCTCAAACTCCAGCCATTAGCTTTATGTTACGGACGACAATGCATTGCAAACGGTGTCATAACTCATTAGAGACTGTGAATGAAGACAGCTTTTCTTAGCTTTAAGATAAAACAATCAGCATTTTTATACTCTGTTCCGTAGGTACATAGATCATATTAAGTTAAAGAAGGAATCACTTTTACGACCCTATAAGGTATATATGTATATATTTTTGATCAGCATCAACAGCCGAGTCGATATAGCCATGTCCGCCGGTCTGTCGGTCTGTCTGTCCGTCTGTCTGTCTGTCCGTCCGTCCGTATGAACAACGAGAGCGTAAGTTAAAGTCGGCTCTAACCGACTTCGATATACCCGTTACTCATGAAAAAACATATTTAACAGTGTTCCCGCGTTCCTTAGTGTGACCATCCAAAAAGTATGCAACATTTTTAAGGGTGGTAGCGGGGAGGAGCTTAGTTCACTGTTTTGCTTATAACTTGAGAACCGTTCATCGATCTTTTGTCATTCATTCGGCAAATCGATTCAATCTAACAACTAACTATCTCTAGAGGGTGCGAATCCACTATCTTTAAAACTGTAGGAGATATAACTTTTTCCAAAATTGCGGGGGCGGGAGGGTGTGGCCGAAATTCGAAACAAACTTGATGTGCGTGCAGATAAAGCTTGTCCCGCCATGTCAAACCGCTATCTCTTACCATCTCTGAGATCTAGGTGTTCCATACAGACAAGACGGACGGACGGACGGACAGACGGACAAGGCTAAATCGACTCGGCTGTTGATGAATATATACTTTATATGGTCGGAAATGATTCCCTTCTGCCTGTTACACATACATTTGCACGACTTTAGTATACCCTTTTACTACGAGTAACGCGGGTATAATCACGAGGATGATTTCTGCCAGCTGAGTTCTTATATTGCAGCTGGCCAATAGCCGAATGAGCTAAGTGGAGAAGCCAAAAGCTTAATTGGAACGTAAAGGTAGCGGTTCGAGTCCCGGGAGAGGCTGGTGTTTTTTTTATTTTTAACAAAATAGATCTATAGACTTGTATATTTGTCATAAAGTTTTTAACTGATGCTTTACAGTAAACTGTAGGATGGGTAATAAGTTGCGAGATGATAAATTTTGTTTTTAAGATTTCTGGGCTCATTTCAAGGTTTTTCAATCTTGTTTTCATAAGATTGCAGATTCTCGAAAAGAGATTTTCAATCTGGATTTTAGATTGTTTTTTTTTCACAGTGTATATTAAATTATTTCGTATTATTTATGATAAAATGTAGTTGGTGTTGGTTCATTTCATCTTCAACACACACCGCCGATACAGGCATGTTCTCAATTTCACTCAATTCGATTTCATGCTCTCTGTCCTTTTTGCAAACTACAGGTCCAAGCGAGAATGGTACTAGATACATAAGAGAGAAACAAAAAGTTGTCTTTGGCTATGAGCTGAGGGCGATAGCACGAGAGCCGGTTTCGCCAATAGTCGAGTTTGTCAACAAGAGCGAGGACAAAACAAGTGAGAAAGTCGGTCAAACCCGACTATATCATACTCTGTACTTGGTATAGAAGCTGAATGCAGTGGTACTGCTGCGATCATATCTAAGTTTCCTTCTCTCACTCTTTGCTGAATGAAACGCAGTGTTGCTTGTTGGGAAGGGGAAAGGAGGTTTTCGATTTTTTTGCTCCTAACTTGAGAACCGCTCATCCGATCTTTATCAATTCTTCAGCAAATCGATACATATTACTAATGAATAAGTATCTCTAGAAGGTACAATTCGTCTATCTACAAATGACGTTTTCAAAATTGTGGGGGGGCGTGGCAATAAATGAAAATATACTTCATCTGCCTGCAAGTATGAGAATCAATTGTCCCATACACGTCAAACCTATATCTCTTATCATCTCTGAGATCTGTTTGTTTATTCGGACGAACGGACAGACGGACATGGCAATAATGACTCTGCTGTTGATGCTGATCAAGAATACCGCTGGTCAGCGAGCGGTTAGCTTCGTTCGTCTCGTGTCGGTGTGAGTAGCGAAATTTTTTCTAGAGCAACAGTGGCTTTTAAGCCATTGCTCATTCGAATCCCAAAGAACTTGTGAGATGATTTTTACACTGAGAAAAAAATTCCAATCTAAAATCTAGATTGAAAATCTCTTTTCGAGATTCTTTCAATTTTTTGACAATAACAAGATTGAAAAAACATTGAAATGAGATTAAAAATCTTGGAAACAAGATTTATCATCTCGCAATTTATCAACCGTCCTACAGTTTTCTGCAAGCTTTAGTAAAAAACTTCATGATATATATAAATAGATTTATTTTGTTAAAAAAATATAAAAAAAACATCTCGGCTCTCCTGGGACTCGAACCACAACCCTCTCGTTCCAATAATCATCCTCCTTACCGTCTCGGCTGTTGAAGGAAATTTTTTTGCGCATCCAGTTGCAGTATAAGAACTCAGCTGGCATTGTCGTGCTGAGTTCTTATACTAGAACTCAGCTGGCATTGTCGTGCTGAGTTCTTATACTACGACTAGTGACGCGCTAAAAATGATGCTGAACAGCCGAGAGGGAAGTGGCGACGCGCAGTATGGTAAAAATCACCCCCGGGTGCTCAGTTCAAGTCCCAGTACAGGTAAGATAAATAATTAACAGTTATATAAGTTTTTCAGAAGAAAAAATTGTTAATAACTAAATAAACGCAACACAAAAAAAACATTAAAATAAAAACAGTTTGATATAATTTTTTGTTTTTTTTTTCATACTTAAAAATGAGATTGTTTCATCTTAAAGTCGAATAAATTTTTTTATCCAAGATTGATGGATTAAGATTAAAATTGAGAAAATTGAGAATATAATCTTGGGTTAAGATTAGTAGTGCTTGGTCGAATTCTGACACCGTTTCTCTTTGATTCAAGATTATAATCTTGATTTTAGATTGATTTTTTTCTCAGTGTATGGGCTTAGCTATTGGGCCATCAATAGCGTCGCAGATTGGCGATAGCGAACGGCCCTTCTTTTAAAGGTTAACCCACTTATATATAAGCAGAATAAACCTGCAACCGCTGTCGCGATACAGTATGATTAAATGCAGATGGAACGGGAACGACCAGGCCTCGTTAGAGATGCGAAACGCGCAGCAGTATGCAAAACCCCACCACGGGGTCCCCACCGAGCTTCTGCGGTAAGGAAGAACTTGCGAGGGAAGGGAACGAAGAGGAACCATCCTCTCCCCTCAATGGGAACATGGCCCTTCTGTGTACGGGAATTGGGGCTTCTAGGGGAGTTGTAAAAGGGCACAATAGACCAGGTTTGGTCGGGGGAGCGCTATTTCCCCAACAACAAAAAACGATAATAAGCCAAAGATATAGGTTCTTAGCTATGAGCCAAATTGGACAGCCATGAGCTCTATGAGCTGAGCAATAGCCGGTAGACTAATACTATTAATCTCGATAGGAGAGGTTTTTGGCTTTGCATTCCGAAGTAGAAAAAGATCCATTAATATTGTTTGCAAATGGACAACTATTCGTTTTCATTGCCTTTGGACGATTGTCAGCTCCATTGGAAAGATGAAATCAATTTTACATTAAACAGATATTATTAATATCCTTTTGACCAAAAGAATACCAAAATTTAT
>JAEIFU010003386.1:0-29189 GCA_018904235.1 Lordiphosa stackelbergi | reverse complement strand
TTTTTTCCATTTATTTATTTATTTATTTTAATTGCAGCTTCGTCTAAAAGACATAGCTACAATATAATAGAATATAAAGAGATACAAAATAAGGGGGTAAAAAAGAAGACATTAAGAGCAAATAAAAGAAACGCCTTCCGATCCGGTGGGGTAATTTAGTTTGTCGGTATGACCAGCTACGCCCCTGCTCGCAGCATTAATGATCGGAAGGAATTTCAAAAAAATACTAGAAGCTATGCAAGTGCAAGAGTGTGAAGAATAAAAGACCTAAAGCCTTCGTCGGAAAGGTTACCACTGAGAAGAGGAAAGATACTATTGTAATCCCTACACAGAATGCGAAATGGACAGTTAGAAGCATATAAAGAAGAAGCAACAGGAAGCCTCAAGGGAATATAGTTTCGTGTTTGTCTTGAAGGGACATTAAAGTTCACGCGCCCGAGTAAGTACTCAGCGTCTATATTACCCTTTATAAGTTTGTTTAAAAACATTATACCTAACATAGTTCGTCTATGCTCAAGTGACGGTAAGTCTAAAAGCTTAAGTCTGGAAATATAAGGAGGAAGTCTCAACTGTGGGTCCCAACCCAGGTTGCGAAGAGCAAACAAAAGGAACTGTTTCTGGACAGATTCGATGCGTTTACACAGGGTAAGTGACTGAGGGTTCCAAATACACGAACCAAACTCCAAAATGGGTCTCACCAGGGATATAAACAAGAGCTTGGTCGTGTATGGATCATTGAACTCCTTAGACCAACGTTTAATAAAACCTAGCAAGCCCATGGCTTTGTTCACAGAAAGTTCAATGTGAGTGCCAAAAGAAAGTTTATGGTCTAGGGTAATACCCAGATCATGGAAAGATTCAACTCGTTCAAGTTGATAAGAATTCAATAAATAGTTCATCAGAAGAGGGGTTCTACGATAAAACGTCATAGATTTACATTTGTCCCTGTTTAAATGCAACAAATTGTAAGAGCACCACGTATAAATAGAATTCAAATCAACCTGAAGCAAAGCTGAATCGTTGGGCGAGTTATGGCTCAGAAATATTTTTAAGTCATCTGCATACATTAATGCACGAGAATGCTTAATTACATTAGGCAGGTCATTAATAAATAACACGAAGAGAAGAGGTCCAAGATGGCTACCCTGAGGAACTCCAGAGGTCACAAATACCGGATAAGAGGTGCAACTATTAAATACAACTTTCTGAGTTCTAGACTGGAGATAGGATTTTATCCAATTAAGAAGCCCCAGCGGAAATCCCAACAGACGCAATTTCAGAATCAGAAGACAATGAGGGACACTGTCGAAAGCCTTACTAAAATCGGTAAAAATAACATCTGTTTGTTTACCTTGAGTGAAACCATGAATCACTGAAGAAGTAAATTCTAGTAGGTTAGTAGTAATGGATCTGTTTTTAACGAATCCATGCTGGTTCGGTGATATAAAAGGAGAACAGGAATGTTGTAACTGAGATGTTATAATTTGCTCAAAGAGTTTGGGTATTGCAGACAGTTTCGCAATGCCCCTGTAGTTAGAAATGTCAGACCGTGAACCCTTTTTATGTAAGGGAATAATGAAGGATTCTTTCCATGGATTTGGAAAAATTTGGAAAACAAGATGTGGATAGGGTAGGCAAGCAAGTCTGCGCATTGTTTTAAGATGCACGATGGCACATTATCTGGGCCAGGAAAAAAGTTAGGTTTGAATGAAAGTAAACCATTTAGGACAGAAGAAAAGATATCTGGGGGAGCTGCGTATGAAATCATAAGAGGAAATAGGATAAGAATAGCCATGGCTGGCATCGGACGACGAGTAGGTTGATTGAAAGAATTTTGCGAAGAGATTCGCAATATCAATCTCAGACGAGGCATTTTCGTGTTTATAGAACAGGGAAGAAGGTAAAGGTATTGGAACGACGTTTGGTATTAACGAACTGGTAAAAGCTCTTTGGATCGTTACAAAATAATTCTGTACTCGGTGAGATAATTTTTATAGCTTGTACTTTTTCTATTTTTTACAGCACTTCAAGTGAAAAACTCGATTTTAGCTAAAAAAAAATCGCTGTTAATTTGTTATTAAAAAATAGAAAAAGATGAAAACAAAAAAAAACTCTTCCTGATTACCTCGAGAAATACCTCACCTTTAAAATGCGTATCAACTTTTTTTGGATCGGTTCAGTAGATTTTGAGTTCTGATGTTCATGAACTTCAAAAAAGACGTTTTTTCGGCAAAATCGATTTAAGGTTTTTCATACGGTAGCAATCAGGTAGCACGGTCGGTCGTTTGAAACGCTGGAACTCCGTTAGTTTTTCTCGGATTGACTTCAAATTTGCACACAATATTCTCAAAATATTGTTCATTCAGAAAAAAATAAGCAATGCCTTAAGCAATGCCTCATTGATAAGAAGGCAGAGCAAGAGTAGAGATGCTCAACCTAAATTACCGCCCACACCTGGAAAATCATACAAATGAATGCACACTGTGCAACTTAAGAGAACGCGAGGATATAGTGCACTTCTTGGGGAAATGTCCCATTTTACAAGAGATCAGGGCGGAAGCAACTGGACAAGTCTAGCAGCATATGTCAGCCACGCTCAAAAGTACAGACAACACATAATGGAAGAAAGTTTCTAGGGAGATAAGGTCGCAATTAATGTAAATGTAGTCCTGTAAACGTCTTGTTAATATTTTAGAAAATTGGATTTAGAATTTTATAACGCTAACATTGTCATCCAAGAGAAATTGTAAAATTGTATGAAAGATTTGCAAGAAAAAGAGAAAGAATCGGCATTGGGCTCACGGCAAAAATGCCATGCCTGCAATATGCCAAAATATACTTATACTACTACTACTACTTGATAAGAAGGCCGTCGAAGCTACAGCCAAGGATTATGGGCTTCCTCGAACCACTTTGAACCGGTATTTGGAGAAAGTCAGAACAAATTTTGCAGATGTTTCGTCCGTTGTTGATTCGGTTTTGTTGGAAGACAATCAGCGTCCGTATCATCGTTTCCGCCGATTCCAATATTGGCGAGAAGAAGAGGTGTTAACACTCTCCCTGAACCATCCACTTCACGAGCGTCTCGGTTAGCACCTGTTGGATGAAATTGGGCGGTTAAAGCCCCGCGGCGCAAATTGCCATTGCAAAATGCGTTACTTTGCCATCAGTATGAAGGAAATAATCCCATACAATTTGCATTACTTTGCCATGTGCATGGCCGCTTTGTAAACGGGCTGCCGACAACCTGCATTACTAGGTATTTAGGATGTATGCCAGAGCCGAACTTCCCATTACGAATGTGTACATTATTTTTAAAATTGTAATGCAGAATGTTCGCAGTCTGTTTGTTTTCGATTGAACCCTCTAACGAAAATCAGCGATTGTAGGTTTGCCTTAAAATCGTAATGCATATTTTCGACAGAACACGTTGAGCTCTGCGCCGCTGGGAGCCATCAAATCGCTGTCGCAAGCCAATGCAAACCACTGTGCTAACTTCTTCGGAAAGCGTCGAGGTTTTGCGCGAGAAGACAAAAAAATCAGCTGAGAGTGCAGCCAAGCCTGATTCTGAGTCGCACCAGAAGAAGACCCCTCAGAAAAGTGGCGAACCAGGAAAACGACAGGCAACACCACAAGCCAAGCCGTCGGCCAAACGCGATGCCAAGAAGAAAGCGTCTTCGTCATCGGAAGAAGACGAAGATGTCGACTTCTGTTTGATTTGTTTGGCGCTCTTGCCAAAAAACTGGCCGCTGCAAATTCGATCCATTGCGATGCTTGGGATCGTCCTGTGCATTTGAAGTGCGCTGGCATGACGGCTAGCTATTTCACATGCAAAATTGCATTTCGAAATAATTTTTTTCATCTTGTCACTGAAGGCCAAATTTTTTTAATTTTTTGCCACTGAAGGCCATTATTTTTGTTCTTCTGCCACTGAAGGCTTTAAATAAATAAACGTTATTTTTTCATCAATTTATGGCCATTTTACTTCATATTTTTCCATTTCTAGCGATTTTACAAGGGTGTCCACAACCGGGTACAAAAAAAATTTTGGACAAAAATCATCACTTCATATACATGGCTGCAAATTTTTTTCCATTTGTCTAAGACAATAGGCTACTTCAGTGGAAAGTTAGCTAGAGTCTCTAGCTTTACAATGATGTTCATATCACCGCATAATGTTGACTTGGAAAAAAGTTATTAGTGAAAAACGCAAGTATATCCACAACTGGAGACTCTCCCCTATAGATGTAATCCTGGTCTGAACCTCGAAAAAAATTTTGTGATTTTTTTTTGCAAAAATAGCGGCCTTAAAAAAATGAAAAATCTATTTCTGGCCCTTTTTGGTAGTTTAGTGTAAAAAATAAATAGTAAAATTTTTTTTAAAATTATGATTGAGGTTCAGACCAGAATGGTGATAATTCTGCGTCGATTTCAGTTTTAATCATCAAAGTCGGTTCATCTCTGTAATGAGAAATCGTGGCCGCCAGCTCGAAAAACGTGGTTTCGAGATAAACACGTTTGAAGTTCCTTTTTTTGTGGGAAAAAAATCAAACATGAAAAAATGCTGTTCTAGAATTGTGACAATTTTGCGTCGATTGCATATTATTTCATCAAAATCGGTTTAGTAGAACTGGAGAAAAGTGGCTTGGCAGTCCGAAAAAGTTGCTTTGAAAGTAACCAAAAAAAAATTACAGATATAATCCGGCGATGCTACCTGAATACAGCGGACCTTCCTCATCTTCAAAACGAGAGCGTAAGTTAAAGTCGGCTCTTACCGACTTCGATATACCCGTTACTCATGAAAAAACATGTTTAACAGTGATCCTGCGTTCCTTAGTGTGACCATCCAAAAAGTATGCTACATTTTTTTTAGGGTGGGAGGGGTGGTAGCGGGGGGCTTGGTTCCCTTTTTTGCTCATAACTTGAGAACCGTTCATCCGATCCTTATTATTTCTTCGACAAATCGATTAATTTTGCTAATTACTACGTCTATCTTCAAAACTGTAGGAGATATAACGTTTTTTCCAAATTGCGGGGGCGGGAGGGGGCGTGGCCAAAATTTGAAACAAACTTGGTCTGCGTGCAGATAAAAGAAGCATATGTCCCATACATGTAAAACCTCTATCTCTTACCATCTCTGAGATCTAGGTGTTCATACAGACGGACGGACGGACGGAGGGACAAGTCTATATCGACTCGGCTGTTGATGCTGATCAAGAATATATATACTTTATATGGTCGGAAATGATTCCTTCTGCCTGTTACATACATTTGCACGACTTTAGTATACCCTTTTTACTCTACGAGTAACGGGTATAAAAATAGTACAAAAAATTTTCAAAATTATGAGTGATAATTTTTCGGCGATTGCACTTTGAATTATCAAAATCGGTTCAATGTAACTGGAGATATCATGGCCGCCAGCTCGAAAAACGTGCTTTTGAGATATGTAAATTAGGGTGTCCAAAAAAATAATTTTTTTTTTGCACCGGCATTTTCTGAAATCTTATAGAGTAAACAAATTTGGAGGATTTTTTCAGATTTTTCGAAAGACGTTTAGAGGTCGCACAAATCAAATTTCCCCCCCAAAAATAGGGTTTTCCGTATTGATTTCGATTTTTACTTAAAACATGGTAAATAACCAAGATTTTCTTAGTTTTAAAATCAACATTTTAAAGAAAAATGTCAAAGCTTTACTTTTATGAGCATAAACCATGAGTTTTAACTTTGCATTTCGTAAATTTTTCATAAATTTTGTAAAAAAAACGCACCATTACTTTTAAAATTTCTATGAAAATTGAAAAAACTAATGATGCAGTTTAAATAATGGTTAAATTTTTAAAAAACTGAAACTAAGAAATTAAATTTTGCATTACCGTTCCAGAGTTATACTCTTTTAAAGCTTTGTACCCATTTAAGGAAATTAATAATATTTAAAGATGTTTGCCAGTTTTGCATCGGATTTGCTTTAAACTTTGAACTAAACGTCTTTTGAAAAATCTGAAAAAAATCTTAAAAATACTTTACTCTATAAGCTTTCAGAAAATGCCGGTGCACCCGTGAAAATAAAAAAAATTTTTTTTTGATTCACCCTAATGTAAATGTGTTTAAAGTTTGAAGTAATTTAAAATGACTTGTTTTATCGAAGACATTGTTCGACTAATAAGGCTATATCTTCCAAAAGAAATTTTTGGGGGCGAAATTGTCAAATATCCAAGCTATAAAAAAATCGAATAAAATTTTGCACATGGAGAATATCCCTTTAAGTCGGCGAAATTTTAGGATTTACGAATTTCAGAGCAACTACTTTTGCAATTTGGGGACTAAATCGTAAACTTCTTGCAAAAGCGAAATTAAATCGCAAAAGTAAGGAGCACAGCTGTAAGTCAATTAATAGAGCGTTAACAGTATATGTTAAGTAAAAAGAGCAATCAACAAAAGTGACCGTCTGTGGTCCAGCAGTTAGTGTGCTGGACTGCTGGGCGGCAGGTCGTGGGTTCGATCCCGCCTCTGAACATCTAAAAATAAAAGTTTTTTTCTTTCTTTAGAAAAATAGCTTTTACACATACTTCACCAGCTATTGGCGACAGCTGTAAAGTAATATAGCCATGAAAAAGCAAATTCTCCAACTTTGCCGTTCGGATTCGGCGTTAAACTGTAGGTCCCTTTCTCTTGTGCGAAAAATTTAAAGCACACACGCCAAAGATTGAGAGAAGCTTGGCTTGGCCCCGTTGGAGGAGCTGTATAGCCAATTTTACATTTACAACAAAAATTCTGTTAAATGGCAGCAAATTGTCTGTTTAACATGTATCTTGGCTATATATCCAAACCGTTCGTCAGAAAAACTGTTAGATTCTGCCCAAAAAGAAGTCTACATACCATATATAGACAACTAGGCTGTCGATGCTGATGCAAGAATATATATACACCTACCTTATGATGTCACCTGTCGTACCAGACATAACCTTACCAACTATATAGAAAACTTTGAGACATTCCGCCCTATCAGTCTATAAAGGGGGGCGCCTTATAATCAATATCTCGCCGCTTGTTTTTGCAAAAAGTGGAAGCCTCTTCGTTATCAGTTGAAATACTTATTGAAAATTAAAACAACGAAAATGATAAAGCCCAAACAAAAGTCGCTGAATGTTCAACAGCTGATTGAAGTTACTTCTATAACATTTTTTTATTCAATTTTTTTCACAGTGAAGGTTTTATTATGTTGCCGTTCCTCTGCTCGAACCACGGTTTCTTGATCCTAGAGGGCTCAGCATATTGTCGGTTAGTCTGTCTATTTCATCTATTATATGACGTTGACGTTCCAAAATGCGTTTTAATTTAAATTCAGTAGTTTCGATGGGAAGATCTGTCATGCTGGTGACCTCATTTAGGTTGGGTATACGTCTACCCTGACAAACAACATAGGAATCCGAGCGACGTCGGGGCACGTTTATTTTTTGCAAATCCTGCAGACTGCCGTCTGGAGAATTCTTGGTTTCACTATCCACTTTATCTATATAACGTGGTTTCAATTTAGTAGCTTAAAAAATACAACTTTCCGTCTTACCTTCGATGGCTGAAGTAAGATCTGTCAAGCTAGTGACCTCATTTACGTTGGGTATACGTTTACCCCGACAACCAACAAAGGTGTCCGAGCGATGTCGGGGCACGTTTATGTTTTCCAAAAACTGCAGACAGTCCTCGAAAGAATTCTCGATTTTCTTCCACTTGTCTAATATGGCACGTTCCTTTATTCCAAGCCGCGAGTTTGACATGTTGAGATTTTAATTATAATGAGAATTGATTTTGAGTGAAGTAAAAGTTTCAATTTAAAATGAAACGAAAAAGCAAAGCCAACTTCGTCGGTCCCAAATTTTGTAACTACTTCAAAAAGCTGGCTTTAACAATTAGCGATTTCAACCAAAATTGCATATGGGCATTTCCATTCTGTCGAACCGTGACTGTCGTACAAATTGAACATGAAAAAAGTCTAATTAAATCGAATTTTTAATTCGTTTTTTACTGTATAATATAGCTCTTAGCAAGCACTTTAATTAGTGTTAAAGTGTATATCAAGTGAAATTCGGTTTCCAAAATAATGACAAAATTGGAAGCTATTCGAACGTGACAAAAACAGAAGTGGTTTTCGCGAGTGGCTATATAAAGACAAAACTTAGCGAAACCTAACACAATAACTAAACCTAAAAAATCTTAATATCTTATGAATGAATAGTTCTTTGAAATGTATATTATTTGATTTAAAAATCTTGAGTATATTTTTGGTAAAAAATTTTTATCTTTGTCGATACGTGACATGTCGAACGCGACATTTTTTCCATCATTATATTTATGTGGTTTCTGCTATTATGCAAAGCAAAAACTTCCAGTTTATTGCATTGGCATAGTTTCTTATGGTTTCTTATTCATTCTAGTATAGCCCTTTGTACCATCAGAAAGATTTTAGATAGCGAAAGTACATTTAATCTATAGTCACTTTTTTCCAAAATATTAAGCAAATTTTATGTCAAAATGAGAAAAATCGCGCTAGCACGGCCGTGAAACCGAATATATCCAATTGGGTTATCAGGAAATGTAAGATTAGCTTACATTATTTTAATTTGATTGTTTCCCTATGAAAATTCGATCAAATATAGTGTTTTTAACCACTTTATTTTTTTTGGCCCAGGTGGACCTTTTTTTGGAAATGCCCATATTAACCATGACCGAAACAAAAAAGTTTTCTCACTAAAATCAATTTTTCGAGCGATAATTTCTATGGTAGCTACAAGAAGTAGTCATCCGATCCGGTCGGTTCCGACATATTAGCCGCGTGCAGTATAAAGGAGACTCTGTGCAAAATTTCAGCTCCATAGCTTCAAAACTGAGGGACTAGTTCGCATAGAAACAGACAAACAGACGGACGGACAAAGCTCAATCGACTCCGCTTAATGAGCTCGTCGCCCTGATCAAGAATATATATAGTTTAAAGGATCGGAAATTAATTATTCTATACGTTGCACACTTTTGGGCAAAATTATAATACCCTATGCAAGGGTATAACGAGAGCGTAAGTTAAAGTCGGCTCTAACCGACTTCGATATACCCGTTACTCATGAAAAAACATGTTTAACAGTGTTCCTGCGTTCCTTAGGGTGAGAATCCGAAAAGTATGCAACATTTTTTAGCGTGGGATGGTGGTGGCGGGGGGGGGGGCTTGGTTCACTTTTTTGCTCATAACTTGAGAACCGTTCATCCTATCTTTATTATTTCTTCGGCAAATCGATTCATTTTGCTAATTACTAACTATCTTTAGAAGGTACAAATTGTCAATCTGTAGGAGATATAAGGTTTTTTCCAAATTGCGGGGGCGGGAGGGGGCGTGGCCAAAATTTGAAACAAACCTGATCTGCGTGCAGATAAAAGAAGCATTTGTCCCATACATGTCAAACCTCTATCTCTTACCATCTCTGAGATCTAGGTGTTCATACAGACGGACGGACGGACGGACGGACAAGTCTATATCGACTCGGCTGTTGATGCTGATCAAGAATATATATACTTTATATGGTCGGAAATGATTCCTTCTGCCTGTTACATACATTTGCACGACTTTAGTATACCCTTTTTACTCTACGAGTAACGGGTATAAAAATAGTACAAAAAATTTTGCACATGGAGTATACCCCCTTAATGAATATACATTAAATCTATATTTTTTTAAGGCATTCCGAATGTAGTTCTAATTACGCGTCACATGACGCCGAAATGCCCTCGAAGGATCTATTCATTGTTAAGGTCCGGGTTTTTAATGAAAAATATCGATAATATCGATTTTGTTGACACCAATAATGATACTTTTTCAATATCGTCTAAAATATCGATATAGATACTTTTGAAGTATCGGACAACCCTACTTCGTAACCGTCAATGGAGAGGGTTTCCGGGCCATGATAGCGGATTTAGTCATTGTAATTCTGATGGCAAACGACTTGAACAACTTTTGTTTTCAACAGGATGGCGCCAGCGATCGCTAGAGTGCGTCTATTGTTCCGCGCACTTGTACAAATTTTGATTTTGATTTCCTTCTTCGATCCACCGACTTAGCCCCTTTATTGCCCTCAACAACAAAAGTTGAAGACTTTTATAGTTTAATTGATATTAATTAATAAAGTTTTAGCGAACTTAAGGAACACGTCGAAAAGTATACAACGTTGCAACCAACTTCGCTATTTATTATCCGATCCCTATGAAAATTTCAGAAATTAATTTCTACCAATTTTATTAATTAATTTTTTATTAAATTAATTTCTACCAATTTTTCGTTGATGGGTTCGCCCCCCCCCCCCCCACCAAAAACAAAAACAGGAAACTGCCCTGTACAGTAGGGCAGTACGTGTCTTGTGTTTGAACCTAAGAGGTAGGATTTCAAACCCGTGTCCGTGTCTTCTGTCCAGCCTAAATCTTGAAAGCCATCGTCCTTTGGTCGACCCTGCCACCGCTCTTGCTATTTCATCCGTGTGGTTCGCGTTCCGCTTTTGCATTTCAGGGCTAATGCTTCTCTGAACCTACAGAGGTTAGTTCAGCTTTTTTTTTTTTTTTTTCTTGTGGATTCATCCCGCCACCACCAGTGCAGCATCGCTGGAAATGGTGCGGAATCCGCTGCACACCCCAGCGCACAGACCCGTTGGACTGCATTGGCTGCACGCAGATAGGTTGGGTATCTCGACGCTTGTGCCCAGACCGGTGCTGCGTAGAGGAGGGTGGAGCTAACTTGACCCCAACAAGCAGTTTACGCCGGGACTGCCCTGGTCCTCCAGTATTGGCCATGAACTGGACAATGCTGATGCCGTGGCTTCTTTGGCGTACGCTAAATGATCCCTGAAAGCCTAGACAATCATCACTCCCTGGTACTTAAGGTGGGGCAATTGGGAAATAATTGGAGTATCGCCCTAAATGATATGAGCCGTTTCAACTATCTTTGCGGCTACTGATCAGCACTTGCTTTTATATTGGCTAGCGTCAGGCCTTGTCCTCTAGCCAATTGCTGACCTCCTTGGATCGATCTGTTACTGATCTGTTCCACATCGCTGAGGTGTTTTGCAACGACCACCACAGCGGATATCATCAGCGAAACCAATGACTGTAGCGCCAACGGGCAATTCGAGCCGGAGTATGTCATTGTACATGACGTGCCACAACATTGGGCCAAGACACAGATCCATGTGGGACCCCTGTGGTGACCTGATAGCGCTACGCCATTGTCCGTCTCCATACATGAGCACCCTATCGCTCAGATAGCTTTCAATCATTGTGGTTAGGTACGACGGCGCAGGGCCAGCCATGTGTGTGTGCGTGTTTGTACGTGTGACTCAATAGTACAGGGTATTTCGGAGCCGGGCCACTCGACTGCAACGCTGTATATTTTCTTGTTTTTATGTGTGATACGTTTCTGTTAAAATATTGATCCTGGTTCAGAGCTGGTTATGGGCCGATTTCACATCTTCTAATTAGCACAATCTGTCACATAAAATAACAAGCAACAGAGTTAACTGTTTGTTTATCTTACACATAGCAACTATTTAGAAGATGTTAAATCCACCCTTAATCATTCATATTGATAAACATAGTTAACGCTCCGCTTACTTTTGCTCGGCCGACGCTTTCAAAATCAAGACACCACAAACTGTACCTGTTTTATTGCTGCTGAGCTACTGCCGCCTTATTTAAATTACCCATTAAAGTCAACGGAAAGGTGTGAATTTGAAGCTCTAAGGGATATTTCTTAAGCAATTCAGAGTGCGTCTTTGGTAAGCATAAACCACACACACAAATTTCGGCTTCTTGTCATGTTTATAAACAGGTGGCAGCTGCCCTTCTCACACCTACACAATGTGCGTGATTCCCATACAATGCTTTGTTTGTAGTTTGATGGAAATTGGCTTCGACTTTTGGGAGCGGAAGTTTAGCGCAGCATAGAAATTGTTATTGTTGTTCACCTCGGACAGTGCCAAAGGCAAAGGCAGTGCAAATATATGCACATGTTGACATAAGTACATGCAAACCGAGGCCACATGATGAGGCCAATGGAGTTGATGGAACCAACTAAAGAAGCCACCAACTTCCATGGCAATTGCTCTGGCTATGTGTGTGTGTGTGTGTTTCTCCGTATAAACAGCAGGTGATGGCTGCAATTGCATTGAGCATCAACTAGCTCAGGACGTGGCTCAGACATAGAGTCCAAAAGCCATTCAAAAAGATACGCATGACGTTTATACGATATATTTTTGATTATTAAATGAAAACTTGACGAAATTTAACGACTTGAAAGCTAAATCGGTCATAAGCACGCAAACTGTAAAATAATTAACTGGGAGACTCTGTTGAGTTTGACATCGCAACGACTTTCAACGCATAAACCTCATCCCCTAGCACACACACACACACAACGAAAATGCCGGCCCAGGAACAGCAGGAAGCTTTGAAGCCTTGAGGTCACTGCAAATGCGTGACGCGTGAAAATTCGTCAAATGCAGGCCAACTGACAAGAGAAGACAAATCTCCCATATTCTCCACTGCTTTTCGAGTCCTGCCGAGTTCATCCTTTGCCATGGTGATGCCGCTGCTGCTGCTGGTGCTGCTTAAATATGCACAAAGACTTCACCACGCACTGCCATGGATGGGGCCCAGGATGTCCACTGGTTAAGCAGAGGTCATCAGTTGAATCGCAATTAAAAGTTGAACGATGAAGGGAATAAACTGGAAGTAAAAGATTGCATTGGAGATTTATATGGCTTAATGGGTGATTTGAGTTCAGAACAAAGTGGAAAAAAATGATTAAGGACATAGAGCGGACTTTGGATCAAGGTTCTCAGAATTGATCCAGAGAAACTTGAAACTAAACAGAACATTACTATTTTTAGAAGAAGGATTTGTGACTCCTTTCGAAATCTTATGCAAATATTTTGCGATTGAAATCCGGTTTTGGAACCAAAAGTCACAAAAGCGAGGAAATAATTTATGTCCAAGAGATTTTCATCAAACCTATCCAAGTTTCATTTTGAACGTACTTTGCGAAAGCTTAGATAAAGCTTTTAAAAAGCTTTTTTTTTTGTGCATATCACGATCATAACAAGTTCTTTGACCGGCTTGGATTGTGTGCGCATCTCACAAGCGACCAAGATCCACCACCACTAATTCGCCTTATCAGAGAAAGCAAACACCAACCGCTACATCGACTCTGAAATACTCTTACCCTTAGAAGTAATAAATTATTTATAAAATAACAAAAATACAAAAAATACAAAAAATAAAAAAATATACAAAAAAATATAAAATGTACTAGAAAATGTCTATATACTATTATCCTAATCATAGAACTGGTAATCGATAACTTTACTGAATTTGAAATAGAATTATAATAGGCTTCTCTTGAAAAGGAAAAATGTTAAAAATTGAAGTAATCTTTTTTTCATAATCAACCTTTCTCACTTCCTATTATTATACACTTGAAAAGTGTATTATAATTTTGCCCAGAAGTTTGCAACGCATAGAAGGAATCATCTCCGACCAACTAAAGTATATATATTCTAATCAGATGACGAGCTGAGTCGATTAAGCTTTGTCCGTCCGTCTGTCCGTTCTGCCTTTTCTACGCGAACTAGTCCCAGTTTTGGAGCTATCGAGCGGAAACTTTGCACAGAGTCTTTACTGCACGCTGCTAATATGTCGGAACCGACCGGATCGGATGACTACTTCTTGTGCTGCCATACAAATGTGCGTTCGAATGGGTTTGTGAGAAAGTTTGTTCTCAATATACGCCAAACAGTATTTTTAAACTGAGGAAGTTTGAGAAGCGCTACCGTTGGACAGTATTTGAAGTACAAAATGTAAGCGAAGTTAGGCTTCTTTTTTTAAGTACATTTTATGGTCCGAGCCGGATTTTTTAAAGCCAGTGCTACCGACAGTTCCAAAAATGCTGCCACAATATTAGTCTCAGGGCGGCAAAACCAATCAAATTTTTTTGAGCTCCGATTCACGAACTCGAATCGAAATTTGCCAATTAGGAAATTTTAGGTTTTTGGGTAAAGGTTTTAAATCAAACCTTGGTTCGGCCCAAGTTGTTCGCAAATTTAATGGAAATCAATGTGATTTATATTTCAAAACAGAATTTCTGTACTTTTGACCAGACAAAACAAATTTTAAGACCCAATCAACAGAGACTTCATTCGAGGGTACTGATCGGACACCTTAGATACACCTTGGCTTTGCTTTGATGCTCATGTGCTGTTAGAAAGTGTTTATATTTATGTGAAATACTGTATTAAACCAATTTTTGTCGTTCTTCGATAGATGGTGAATTATGATGAATTTTCATGAAAAGAAAACGCGGGGGTCTTCCATGGTTTCTTTTTAAACGAATTTTGAAGTTTTAATTTTTTACTTAATAAAACTTACGTATCTGTGTATGTGCTTTTGAGAAATATGTCATAGTTGAACTATTTTCCACACCACCCGTTGGAGGTAAAGTTCAAGGCGCGTTTGACAAAATTTTGCCTGCGGCGCATTTTCATAACCTCACCTCCGAAAAATGAATATCATTGACTATAGTTTTCGATGTTGGATTATACAGCAGTCCAATTGCCTCAAAGATGTAATGAATCCTGTCCTTATGATTCGGGAACCGTTTGTGAAACATAAATTTTGCCAAATATCCGAGATAATGATCCTTTTCCGCCCAAAATGAGGCAATTCGGACTTTACGTCCCGCCAAAGTCTTTCTATATTTTGGGTGTGCGCACGGGTTGAGGGATCCACAAAGTTTTTTGAGTGGTTAACAGTTTCGTGTTGAAACCCCTCATCATTTAGGCAATTGTACGATTTCCAGCAATCTGAAATTATTGTGGATCCTTCAGCTTTATTCTCTTTGATAATTTTCAAAAGAGTGTCCTTTCCACGGTCTTCCACCGGAATTATAAAGAATTTTTCGGACTCTCACTCCAATCCACCAAAAATCCACTGACCCTCCACAACCCGGCCCAATAGGGGGATCATTATCACATTTTTTTCGCGTAGAATACACTTGTGGCGCTTTAAATACTCGATGACTTCTCCTTCCGATAAGGATACAAAGTTGGACACAGTAAATTGACATTTCGTGCACTCCATTTTAATGAGAAACATTGAATGACAAATTAAAAAAAAATCCATTAAACTTTAATTAAATGTGACATATTTTCCAAAGCATATGTATATTTCTTCATTAAAAAATTAAAACTTCAAAATTCGTTTAAAAAGAAACCATGGAAGAACCCCGCAAATTTTTTGCATGAAAATTCTTCATAATTCGCGGTCCATCGAAGGGAATTTTTTTTTAGAATTTTCTGAGGTGAGGTCCCTATACTAGACAATTACAGGCGTAAAGATGTGTTCTTCTACTAGGGTGATTTTTTGCTGCAATTAAAACATATTTGAATTATTACCGGTGTTCTCTTCAACGCGTTTCGGGAAGCCTTTGCTGTTTTTTAGAGGGAGATGTGTTTTCTAAAGCTGCCGATAGGTAAGTACATAGCAAATAAATTATCAATAAGATTCTTGAAAAGTAACCGGAAAGAGGCGTGTTTTCCTCCAAAATTAACCTTTTCCACTTTTCCCAGTAAACACCATAGACGGATTTCATCTCGTCCAATCAGCACTTCTTCTAGTCCCCATCCCGTGTGGAAAGACAGCACACTGTCTTCGAATGGATTGCCCGCATACATCAAACATCCATCCAAAACGATTTTCTGATGCTAAACGCTTTGATGATAGTATGCGTGAAAGTTCTCGTTTGGACAGCTGGAATTTTTCCTCCATAAAAATCACAAAAATTAGCAGCCATGATTGCACATCACATTCGTTCACTCACAACAATCAAACTACAGGGTTTGTCCGGAAGCCCTTTTGGGACCATCTTCGCGCACACCTTGCACATGTTCAAATGCTCCGTCATAATGTCATGAACCACAAATTTTGGTAAATTTAACATTGAATACTTAGTCGACGGTCTAAGTTCAAAACACGTTGTCGGTGTTTGTCGATGTCGAAGGTCTTCCAGTCGGCGTCCATTTCCCGGCCCTCCAAAAAGGCCTGGTGCCACCGAAACACACAACTTCTTGCTAAAGCAACATCTGGGTAAGCCTGCTTGATCATATCAAACGTCTCTGTCGCAGATTTACCGAGTGTCACACAGAATTTAATCGCGTACCTCTTGCCGGCTTGCACCACTCACAGAAACACGTCGCGCGAAAATGCCTGTCCTGACTCTCCAGGTGCTCGGAGACAACTGACTTCGTTAGCTAGGAACGCCCTCTATCGAATCCAGTCGGTGCGCGCACGCTCCGAAGTACAGTCGCGGCGGACGAAAATCAGTCCTATTACTTTCCGGACAAACCGTACATTTTTATACTCTGTACCGAAAGGTACACAGAGTATATTAAGTTTGAGCAAATGTATGTAACAGGAAGAAGGAATCATTTCTGACCCTATAAAGTATATATATTCTGGATCAGCATCAACATCCTGGTCGATATAGCCATGTCCGTCTGTCCTTCTGTTCGTATGTACAAACAAATCTCAGAGCAATTTTATTTTCAATTTTTGCCACTCCCCCTGCCGCTTTTGCAATTTGAAAATAAACGTTATATCTCCCACAGTTTTGAAGATAGATTGTTCTTACCTTCTCCAGATAATTAGTACTCAAGATTATTTATCGATTTGCCAAAGGAATGATAAAGATCGGATGAACTATACTCAAGTTATGACCAATTTATGGTCACAATAGTGGCGCCATCTATTTCTCAGTTTTATAAATCCCTTTACCACCATTGTTCAAAGCAGAGATCTGCACGAGTTCACCGCAAGTACAAGTTCCCCGCATTCGTACTTGATATTTTTCACACTTGCGTGTCTCCAACCACTGCAAAAAATGTACGCGGTGCTTAAAACACTCATGGCATAATTTTTCTTCGGCTATGAGTGTCAATAACACCCGCTGTCGTGGCTAAAATTGTTTACTTTTACACGAAAAGAGAGAGTGTTGATGGAATCACCCCAAAAATGTTCTTTATCCCATATGTTTATGGGTATTTCCTTCTACTGATGGCAAGTAACGCAGGAGTAACCCATTTTGTAATGGCAATTTGCGCCGCTGGGAATGTATACTTATGTTTTTACAAAACCACTTTGATAGATGAGATCATCCGAGAGACTCAGTCGCAAAAATACCAATAGCAGAAAGAGTGTGTGTCTGACTCTACAGTAAAATTTCGAGTGTCAGTCACACCGGATACGCATTTAAGGGTACTGTATACCTTCAGAAAATTATTATTTTTTTTGTTTTATTTGCTTAAACGTTCTTTCTAGAAAAAAAGGTTTTACAGAAATAATTAAAAACAATACTTTTTCCCCGACTCATTTATATGAATCATTTTTTATCGACCCTTGTATTTTGAAAAATTATGTTTTTAAAACAAGTTATAAAATCATCGCATTTTCCAAAAAATATTGAAAAAATTTCATGGAAATTTTGGAGATTTTTTGTACACAAATTTCTTGAGAACTACTTAACCGATTTTTATAATTTTTTTCCGATGAAAGCTAACACCCAAATGCACCAAATCCAATTTTCACATTTATTAAAAAAAAATTTATTTCTCCGAAAACAGATGTCGAAACTTTAAATGCGATTATTTCGGAACCACTTTTCCCAAAATGGTTGCAAAGATTTTTGTTTGTTTGTTTGTTTAATACTGTTGATCGATTTTCAAATTTACTGAGCTAGGACCAATACAGTGGGAAATTTTGACTTTGAAACCCCATAACTCCGCCATTTATTGACCGATCCAATATATCCTAGTTCACACCAGAATTACAACAATTCTTAACAAAACCCCGTCTTCAGTTTTAAATTCAGATCATCCGTTCTCAAACAATTTTTGCAACCATGGGCCTATGTTTTGAATTTTTGGTTAACTTTGAACAGGAATACAACAACAACCGAAAAACAACAACAACAACAAAAATATCTAAATTTAATTTAAGCGATTACCTATCGAATTCCATAAACCGCTTGTTAAATCACGTATAGTTTTTGTGTAATTCAAGTTTTTGTAAACCCTTTAAAAATGACTCCTGAAGGTATACAGTACCCTTAAAGCGAGTATTGATGCAGTCAAATAAATCTTGCAGATCTCTGCTTCAAAGCAAGTAGTGGCGCCATCTATTGGTCAATTATTATTGCACCTGCTACTGCAGGTACAGAGTATATTTGTTTTCGATTTGTGCTGGTAAACACGGCCATTATTTCCAATCTGTAACACTTTAAAAATATTAAGCACAAAGAATAAAATTTTAAAGAGGTTCAAAAGCGTCGCACAATACCAAAAAAAAAACGATACATACAGGCCTGTTCGCGTTTTCAATTTCGATAAAATCATGAGGAATCGGAATTGTTAAATGTTTTCGCTTCCAAAAACCGATTGCTTTAATCGACTTTTGACTTCTCAATCCCAATTACCTTCATTCAATCCTCTGGATGGTAAAAAGATTCGATCGAATTGCTTAATCATTTCTTAGAAATCACAACTCCGATTAATCGAATTCGGAAACGTGAACAGGACTGATAATCGAAAAAGAAGTTTTCAGAGAACCTAAAAGTATTTGATTTATTAAATTTCGTTAAAGCCTGTAAAATTTCATACATTCTTTTTCTTTGCAAACTAAAACAGACAAACTGATTTAAGATTTCAAATTCTTAATGTAAATACACCTAAAAATTTGTATTATTCAAAGATTCATATTGGAGTTCGCGGTTAACCTAAATAGCTTTGTGGTGAACCCGATTTAGCTCTCAAGTTATTTTCACTAATATACTTTGTCAAATTTGATCACCAAACCCAAATACTCCCAACTTGGTAAGGGTATCGCAATTGAGACAACGCCTCAAGCAGCTGACGCTTGCCAAATACATTTGTGCGCTCTAGAATGCCTCAGCCAATTATTTTAATACACGGAGGAGCTGGTGATATTACGGATTCTCGTATAGCGGGCAAATTCCAGGGCATCAAGCAATCCCTACGTGCCGCCTGGCCTAAATTGCAGACTCATGGCCCAACTGCCGCTCTGGATGCCGTGGAAACGGCTGTAAGAAGCATGGAACTAGATGAATCCTTCAATGCAGGCTATGGATCGTGCCTAAATAGTGCGGGTGAAGTTGAAATGGAGGCTAGCCTTATGGAGGGCAAGCATCTAAGCGCTGGATGTGTAACTCTGCTACGCGATGTGGCCCATCCCATTACGGTGGCACGTCGTCTCATGGAAAAGCAACGTCACACCTTTTTGGGTGGTGAAGCAGCCCAACAGTTGGCCCTAAGCACTGGCAGTGAGAAGCTGCAGCCCGGATCTCTCATTACTCCGGCTGCCCAGCAGGCTTTGAAGGAATTCCAGCAGCAGGAGCAACAGGGTCAGGATACAACTTATGCGCGCACTGAATTGGCCGGTGATCCCAGTGGTGAGACTGTTGGTGCCGTGGCTTTGGATGTACATGGCAATATAGTGGTGGGCACTTCCACCGGCGGCATAACAGGCAAATGGCCCGGACGTATAGGTGATACACCCTTGCTGGGCAGTGGCACTTATGCGGATATTACGGTGGGTGGTGTCTCCACCACGGGACATGGTGAGACCATTATGCGCTATAATCTGGCACAACGTATACTGATGGCCATACGTCATCAAGGTCTAACGGCACAGGCAGCCTGCGAGCAGGAATGTCAAGAGATGACTCGACGCATTGGTGGTACGGGTGGAGCCATTGTGGTAGATGCTCAAGGTGACTTGGGCATCAGTTGGACTTCACGTCGCATGGCCTGGGGCTATGTAAAGAATAACATTATCTATTATGGCATTGAGAAACAGGTGGTGCACGAGGAACCGCTGTAACAATTTGGGAGAAAAAACAAACACAGATTTTGCAACTTTTTTCTTAACCATCTTATGTCCGAGTATTACACATTTTTCTTATCAAATAAATTACTTAAAAACAAGCTACACCGAGTTGTGTTGTATATATGTACAGGCTTAATGCTAACTTGAATGTACAACTGATAAGAATTTATCTATATAATGGTAATCCAGTGAGAAGAATTACAGTAAGAAATACACAAACAATTTTGTGTGTAGCTCAATTGCTACAGTAATCTTCCTTATCCTCTTGATTTAGAAGAGTGCTGACTTCTTTTATAGATTACAAAGTTGATGCATTACCTTGTACTACACAAAGTATGCACTTAAACGTGCATATTTTACGTTTTCATTTAAGGATTTCGTAAGACTATGCACTTGGTATATCGTTTACAACGTAGACAATAGAACACAAAACTTATTATACAAATTTTCTTAAACTTCTACTTATAGAAAGTCGTTTACAAATATTTTGTTATCTTATCTAATTTGACACAAAACAATTATATATTTTCACATATTAGCTCTTATTTTAAAACATTTAAAACTGATATTAATTAAGGGGGAAAACTTGTTTGGGAAGCGCCTTTTTAAATTACATAGTTTGATATTCCTTTATCAGTGCATACTTTACAAGAAACCCTTTAAAGTGCTTCAATGCTGAACTAGAAAATATTAATTAATGTAATGTATGAAGAAAATTAGTGTTAATTATACTACATATTAAGGGTATTCACTATTTCTCTTAAAATGATAAATGGTAAATTTACCACACATGAGCTGCTGAATGACCCTTTGTAATTTTTGGTGGTAATTGTTGTAGTTAACCAGCTGTTTGTATTTTGCTGTTACTTGGTTCAACCCTGGAGCTGACAATATTACGCAGGTTAAAAATAACAAAATAGAATCGAATTGAAGAAAGTCATAATTTAGAAGAGACAACGTATTATCAGTTGGTGATTTCTCAGATTTGGTCAGCAGAAAATTTTTCAGAATTAATTAACCAATTTGATCATTGAGTTATTCGGTATCGTACCGAAACTTATGTTTCGGTAAAAGGTTCTGTTTTGGTTCTGATATTATTTCGGTATTCGGTTCCGTACCGGTACCTTGATTTTTATTTCGGTATACCGGTACGTACCGGTATGGACCGTTAAAATATAAAGAAAGATGGGTCATAGGTTTTGGGTCCATCCAAATTTTTGCGATGACATAATAATTCACTCCAAAAAACAAACGTTCTACTCTTACTTGCCCTTCTCAAAGGCAAATGTGGAAACTTTGTCTAGTTTTCATCTTCTTTATTTTGTTTATTTATCAGGAAAAATTATGATGTTTGATACCATTAAATTTTTAACCTCCCGAACCTGGACCCGAACCTCGCCTTCCTCTTCCTTCCTCCTCTTCTGTTTGAAAAAGGTTCGGTTCAAAGAATATCTTTAGTCAGTTTTTTCAGAGCTTCTAAAATTATCACAATATTTTGACCGTTTAAAAATTATTTTATAGTGCTGAATCGGAGCATTATCTTTTCAAAATGATATCCAAACTGCATATTACGACTTCTAGAAGGAAATATAGTCAAGTTGTTAAATGGCAAATCAAATCCGTTTATTGATCTACATAGAAGGTGCGGCACGCTCTTCATTTTAAAGTCCAAGCACATTTATAAGCCCTGGTAATGAATGATTACTAATAGCTTCGTTAGCTGAAAGCTTCCTTACTAATAATATGTTTTATTTTTTTTATCAAAAAATATCTCAACGATATCAGAATTCATGAACCAAGCTTCGAAACATAACCTTAGGTTCGATAAGTAAAGGAACCGGTTTGAGAAGCGAACCTAACACTTTCCAACGTTTTTGAACCCCCAGACCGAACCTTCTTCAGAATTTCAGATGTTTGCAGCCTTGGTCAGAGCTTTTTGTTCAAAGATTATCATGACATTATAATGAGGATCTAAGAATATAGGATGCAACATTTTTATAGAGACTGGTTTCGCATTTTTTCTATATCACAATACAAAAGATTTGACAAGGCAGACTCTTTTTTTTGAATGGATACGATTTAACCAAATTACTTTAAAGTTTAAAGTCCCCCAAAACTAAGTGCCAGCTTTGCAGTCTAGTTGTTGCTCAGAACCGAAACTGTACCGGTACAACGTTTAGGTTCTTTTCGGTCTTTTCGGTTTCAAGAATATCGGTTCTCGGATACCGGTATACAAAAAATTTCAAATATCGGTTCCGGTTCTGGTTCCGAGTTTTAATCGGTTCTTTTTTTTTTATACAAAAATACTAAAAAAAAATTTAATTTTTAATTTTTCAGTTTTATATAATGCTAATTCCCCTAGAGCAGTGGTGACCAAAATGCCAAAACGCCTATCCCATGGGATAGAAACTCATAATTCTGCCGGCGTCGCAGCTGAAACTCGCATAGAGAGAGAGAATATGTGTGTTCTATAAATAGCATGCTCGGCAGCTTGGATTCGGCTTTTTTGTTCTCTCACGATGCATTTCTTAGTTTGCTTATTGCTCATGTTTGACGTCATAACGTTTACTTCGTGATTCGCAGCTACGCACACAAGCGTAAAAATTTGATTGTGTGAGTGTGGACACCGCTGCCCTAGAGTATCAAACATAGTTTTTTTCATGTCTTTTTTTTAGTGTTCTTAATTTCTCGAGTTGACCATTTACCATTTTACGAGGATTAATTGATTGCTGCTTTATTTTCGTAAAAGTGCGTGCTTTTCCTAAAAATAAATAGCGTTTGTGAATAATATTTCTACATGTTTTGCGACAAAATATCGAATTATGGAAAAATATAAAAAATATCGACTCATTTCTTTGAAGTACACAGTGCGACAAATTTTAACTTTAGTCCTACTAAGTAAATGCCTAGTTGCGTTTGGCCAAATTGGTAGCACTTTTTTTTGGACCCTCAAAGTTTTTGAAATTGGATGTGACAATCAAAAAAAGGTGTCATTAGTTTTGGGCAAACAGCTCATTCAGTTTTGGTGATAGCTGCAAACTGTCTTCGGCAAAGTTGCAGCTGACACTCTGCTCAACAAAGGTTTTCAAAAAAATCATGTTTAACGGAAGTTTTACTTTAAAAATTTTTTTGAAACCTTCTTTTTCGAGTTTAACTTTTAAAAAATCATAATTTTTCGCATACTTTCCTTTGGCAAAAATGAAGCTTTTGAGATACCAAACAACTGTTGTAAACAAGGTTTCACAATCTGAACCCTTCTACATCCTCTGAAATGAGAATGAGTATTTTCAAGTTTTTCACCAAAATAGTTGCCAATGAACATTTTTTAAGCTTTTAGAGCAAAACATTACGCGTTATACATTTTTGTATCCATCAAAAGTGTTACTCTATCCATGAATAAAGAAAAATATGTTTCTTTGACGGTTTTTTTTTAAAATTCTGTTATTTATCAGCAAAAAGCTAATACATTTTTTAACAAGTTAAGATCGTATTAACATAAATATTTTATTTTTATTTTCCCAAAACAGAACTAAAACAACTAATCATTCATGAAAGAATCGTTATCATCATTATTATCAAAGTCCCTATGGTCCCCGAAAATGTCAGCATATTCCACGCCTTGCTCTTCTACTCCCATTAAAATTGCAAAAAGTGCATCAAAAATTTGCTAAATAAATTCAATTTTTTCCCTCAAAATTTTAAAGTATTACATTGGCAGCATTTTTGGTTAACAACCTTACATTAAAAGCCATTAATAAAAAAAAAATGCATTTTTTTTGGAAATACCCACTTTTGGGACCTTATTTTTTAAAAGTTTTACTTTGAAAAAAGTAAAAAAAATACGGTTTTTCAGAAAAGAAAAACTCTCTGGAAGAGTTTCTTCTCACAAACCTTCGCATGTTTTTTATATTTTTTGTATCGTATTAACCTAGGCCTCGCTTAACACGGTCACGTTTCGCTTAAACAGTTAGTTTTAGGCCTGTACTTAGGTTAGGTTAGGTTGCGATGGCTGAGAGCGACAAGTCGCTTCCCCACTTAGGCCACTTTGGGCCCATTGCGATGCCATATTTGTTCCCTGTTAACCCTTCAGTAGAGGGGTTACTGAACCATTGTGTAGACAGAATAAAGTAAAGTAGAACTGGGATCTCTAGCTCGGATTCTCCAGAGATTAAGTAGACTAGGTTGACCAAGGGTCCTGGTGAGTTACTCTGCTAGGCGTGCTGCGTGTCTGCCAATAAGACAGTGACCCGTGAGGGTCCCCACCAGAAGTGATATGTGGTCCCTTCTGTGACGTAAAAGTGTGATAGTGAACAGGAAGAAAGGTTTTCCACCTGTCCGTAGCGAGACGAAGTGTTTCTGCTTTTGTGTGAAGTTTACATGTCGCCATAGGCATACTTATCGTGCTCCTCTCTGAAAGCAGCTCGATGGTGGTTGCTATTCTGGCCAGTTTGTCCGCAGACTCGTTACCTTCTATGTTGCGGTGTCCAGGTACCCATATAAGGTGTATACTAAAATGTCGTGCGATCTCGTTGAGAGATAATCGACATTTAGTAAGTGTTTTAGCATTGTTTGTATGAGGGCGGCTTGACTGTCAGAGTATATAAATACGCTGCCTTCTTTGACCGTGAGTGTGCTAAGGTAGGTGGCAGCTTCCTGGATGGCTACCACTTCCGCTTGGTACACACTAAAATGGTCAGGAAGGCGGAACGATAAGTTTAGGTCTATGTTGGGGGAGAACACGCCCCGTCCTACTTTTTCTTTGAGCTTTGCCTCGGCCTGTACTTAGTCGAGATAACAAATTTATTCCACACAATACTTCACATGAATTGAAACACTTTTCATTAGTATTAAATCTGATCCAATAAAATAATGATTAATAAAAGTGATTTTTTCTGCCGAACTTAATTTTTAGCTCATTTGAGTATAGGCCTTTTTGCTCTAGCACGCAAAATAAAGATCTGGGTAGTTTAGAATACATTAAAAAAAATTTTGGTTTACTCCTTCACTAAGGACCGTAAGGTCTATGTGTGGCCCCCACATGGGGCCTGACGAAAATACTCATACATTTTTTTTGGGAGAAAATGTGTTTGAAAACGAACTTTAAATTTGCATTTAGTCAGTGTTTAAGGAAACCGCCAGATTTCAATAATTATTCGAAATATAGCTCGTTTTTGTGAGTAATTCGGCTCGTCTATTCCAGCAAGACGCCTTTACATGTCTTTGTGTGGAAATTAGCTCTAGTAAAGCGTCATATATACGTTTATGCTATGAAATTCACGATTTCTTCAATTTGCTAAATCAAATTTGTTCCTGTTTATGCAGCTTTTGTAAATTTCACAAAATGACCAGCGCACATATGAGAAAACAAAGATCTGGCAACACCAACGCAACGTTGTTGTTGTCTGCATTTCATGAATGGACAGCGAATTCATAATCAACTTTTGTTTGTAAGTTGAATTCATGAAATGTGGCTTATGCACGCACTTTCGGACCCATTTCATGAGCATAAGACTTTTCTTAATTCTTGTTGATCCTTGTTGGTCTTTTCACCTTACAAACACTGAAATAATTTTAGGAATCAACCTTTTTGTACTATCACTCAGTCTGACCCACGTTTTAAACATTTTATAGACGAAAATCTGTATAATTCTAAGATGCCGGAACGGCCATTGTTTGTTGCACTATGCAGATATTTTTTGGTGGCGTGTGAGTAATGCTTAAGAATACGTGAGCACACTTAAAGTCGTCGGCTGTCGCTGTATGCGTACAAATAAGCGGCTGGCTCTAGAGCGCTCTCTCTCTCTCTCTCTCTGGGTTTTCAAGATAGCCAAAAGCCAGTTGAAAAGCCAGTTCCAAAAAATCGTGTGGCGTTTCTCATCTTCATATTCTAATGTCTTTTGTAAAAGGCATTTGTGCTCAACCTAAAATTTTAATACTTGGATTTACATGAAGTGATAAAAATGGTGACGCAGTTATTTTACACTGGAATTTAATTTAACTGTTTTAGCCCTTAGTCGGGCACGAACATAACCGAAAATAACATGCACGCTTGCTCTCTCTCTCTCTCTCTCTCTCTGAGCAGAACACTTTGTTTCGATTTGTTTTGGTTTTCAGTAGACTGTTCTCAGTTGAGCTATTCTAGTTGTATTCATTCAATAACAACATACAGAGAGCGATCCGAGTAAGCGCTCGCACATTAACAGTCAGCAGATGAGCAAAAAAATGAACAGCTCAACGTAAACGCTCTTTTTTGTTTGTTTGTGTTTGGCTTGTGTGGCTCAGAAGCCCAAACGAACGCCTCGCTCACACACGCATACAAATGCAAATGACTTTTATTTTCTTCGCTCGCGTTCAAACTGTTCTGCGAATGAGCAGAATGAAAGGGCAACAATAATTGTTGGTTTTCTCTGAGCGCAGACCGTTATATTCAAGAGACGAGGTTCCCCTCTGACTCTTTGTTCAAAGGGTCCGTATATAACAGTTATTTTTGGACAACGAAAAACGGTCAACAGTTATTAGCGAGCTCTGGTTGAAACAGATAATATTCATAACTGGAAAGTATAAAAACGCTACCACCTTTCTTTTTACTTTTTCGTTCCTATGATATAGTCATGCTATAGGATCAAACTTGGCAGAATTGTGTGGAAGTGGTTTGGGAGCGATAGCATTGAAAACAAATAAGTTTTTCATACTAAGACGATTTTTCAGACCTATCTTTTGTATGTCAGCTATACTATATAGTTGTACGATTTTCATAAATCTTGGTGGAGTTATGTGAAAGCATAGAAAACTTTTAAATACAAAGTTCGGAGACGTTTGCATGGAAAACAAAAAAGTTTTACTCACTACAACTAGTTATTCGACATATCGTTCCTATGGCAGCTATATGCTCTGGTCATCCGATCCGGCCGGCCAAAAGACTTCTTGCAAAGTTTGGTTAATATAGCTTTAAAACTGACGGAGGAGATAGCATAGAAACAGACAAACGGACAGACGGACATGGCTATATCAACTCAGCTTGTATTGCTGATTAAGAATATATATACTTTATGTGGTCGGAAATGCGTTTGCTTCTATGCGTTACAAACATCCGAACAATTTTAATATACCATCCCATAATTTATTAAACTATTTTAAGTCTTAGAAATGTAACCCCACCTTTTGTACTGTCGAATTTGATTAAAAGTTTGTATTCCCGGGTCACATCGTTCCCTTTGTTAAGCAAGGTCTGGGTGCATTTTGAAAATACCCTATAAGGAGGTATTTTTCAGTGTTTTTATCAGGCATATTTTAAGACATAAACTATTCTCATTTTCTGGAGATAGATATTTGCAGCGAAAGCGTCTTTATCGACTACTTTTCGCCTTTAGCATGGTATTTAAGAGTTCATACACGATATTTTCAGTGACAAATATCGTTGAAATCTAGTATTTCTCTTTGAATACCTTATACATTTTGTTTTTGGTGTCCTATTATATATTTTTTCAGCACTTTGAGACTCGTAAAGATAGATAATGGGTCAAATCAATTAATTCTCTTGAATACTGCCTGAATTATGATTTTGTTTATTCTTTCAAATTTTAAACCAATTAATCCCTTTGCATACTGAATGAATTATGATTTTCATCATGTATGTAATTTATCTGGCGACCTTTCTAATATTTAATAAGTGAGTTTAGCTGGCTCTAGGTCCGAACAAGTTGCGTTTGTTCACAAACTGTTATACACCAAAAAGAGCTGGTGGCCTTTCGCTGAAGAAGGCATGATTTCGACTACATTCATTGCTTTGATCAGTTGGGAACTGTAAAAACAAAGAAAGTAAACTTCTTGGTGGTAATGACCCAACGTGGGTCAAAATGTTGAAATATGAAATTAGAATTGCTAAAAAAAAATAAATTAAATAAGTATAAATGAATTTCTATGCTGTTTTTATATCAATTAGCCTATTGAATACTAAAGTAGAAGTGTACAAGGTCCTAGACTTGAGCTTTGTTGTACTTATAAGGACATTGTGTGTCTAAAATCAACAGATGGTTTATTTTTTACCCACATAAAGGTCTAGTAAATGATCTTAAACTCAAACTGGTGGCTTATCTCATTCATCTTATTCATTTCTATAAATAAGAACAAATTCATCTAAGTGGGTAATTTTTAGCATAAAAATCTCTTGAATATTATCTAAAAAAAAAAAAGTTATTATAAATATTCGATTGCACTCTCTCTCTCTCTCTCTCAACCCTTTTGTATTCTTGGTGCCACCACACGTTGCGATTCATGCGCCTCGGTTGGGCCATAACAATACTTGGCACCAGGATTACGATATTTATTCTCATGCTCCACGGAATGCGAATTGGTGCGACATTTCACCAGGCACAGCTCAAAATGATCCTCCACCTGTGCATAGACATACTTCTGTGTGTTATCTGAACGCAGCACCAACTCCAAAATGGGTCTCTTCTCGGGATGTAAGCAACATGAGACACAATACTCATAGATTTCACAACAATTGCTGGTCAAATTGCAGGAATGGCAACTATAGTAGCCCACACCAGGCAGTTCCACATTGCAACAGCCGCTGGCCATAACTTGCGTACGCAAACACACAAATCCCAGCTCATCGGCCAGCAATTGGCGACCCTGTACCGAATTGCGGCAATGCTGTTGAGGATCTCGGGTGCGATTGAGTTGCTCCTCGGGTGGCAGCAATTGTTGTTGCCACAGCAAGGGACGTGTACGTTGCACCATATAGTCATCATAATGCAGGGCACCAAACGGCCCCTAAGGAATTAGGTGTTAGTAAACAAATGAGGTGGTGTGGACGCCGCTTGTAAGCTTACCCGATCAAATAGCTGGCCAAAGATGTAGATGAGCAGCAGCAGCACTATAGCTATGTAGATGATGCGTCGTCTGAGGAGGCGTGTCAATGCAGCTGGCCACATTGTGTGGATGGATCATGCTTTCATGCTCCACCTCCTGCACAGCTCTCCACTTGTTCACTCGCTGCTGGGCGGGCATTGGTTCCAATTTGTGTGTGTGTATTTGTGTGCTAGGAGTGTTTTGTTGTATTGGCAAAAATTAAAAACAAAAGAAATTGCCTTTTTGCTAATTTTGTTTTGGTTTTGCTAGGAAACAGCTGGGAATAGAGTTGCCCTCAAACGATACACCAGCTAATGGTATCGATAACAGACATACAGTAGGTACTCAGT